>PVIU01008427.1:0-83354 GCA_004026605.1 Ondatra zibethicus
CTGGACCACCCACCCTACCCTATACATCCCACCCTTCCCTGGACCACCCACCCTGCTCTGGACCACTCACCCTACCCTGTACCTCCCACCCTGCCCTGGACCACCCACCCTGTCCTGCAACACCCACCCTGCCCTGGACCACCCATCCTGCCCTGGACCACCCATCCTGTTCTGGATCACCTAACCTGCCCTAGATTCCCCACACTACCCTGGACCTCATCTGTAAGTTTCTTCAAGCCTTCTATTGAGGTGAAATCTTCGTTCTGTGTTTACTACTCCATCTTTGATGCACAAACAGAAAGTCGTTTGTAAAAAAAAAAAAAAAAAACATGCTTAGTCTCCTATTTGCACTATTCCTTGATGTCTGTTTCCCTTACACTTAAAAGGAAAAAATATACAATTCCTTTCTTACTTGAGAATTTCCACGTTGTCAGAAACACAGCTTGCATACTCTTTTCCATTTTACTAACAGACACATTTCATAGCGGATATTGTTCCTTTTTATTCTTTTTGATATTGTTTCTATCCCCTTTGATGCCTATTTTTTTTAACCAATATTCAGCCAAAGGTTATAAAGAGTCTCTTGCTATTTTACTCTTCTTCTGAGTGACAGCTGATCTAGAGCTGGGTTGAACTCCGCATTCAGACATCAGCACATCTTGACAACACCATTGGCAAGGAGCAAAAACCACACACTTAGGCCTGAGCGAAGACCGTGTTAAGAATAAATTCACTTTGCAAATATGACCTTAAAAAGACTCTTTGTTCTTCAAATCAAATTTTATATCTCAGTGCCCCTTGCACCCTTCATAATGATACAGATTTAAGAGATTGTGTTTGCTGTCTGTGTGAATTTCATTCTCACCCTGTCATTTTTTCCAGAGGTAGACAACTTCATTCATACATACAACTTCCTGCCCTAATTCTGTTTCCACGCAAGGGTCTGGGGCTTATACTAATATTTGTATGCTTATATATTCCTCTGCTGCATAATGTTACAAAATCTGGTTGCAAGTGGGACACATGAAATTCTCATTAAATACAAAGGAGAAGGTATAATATATGGGTCATTTTGCATTTCATCTTCTCCACCTACCCACGTTTCCCATAGCCTTGTGGAATTTTTTTTAAAACAATAATGTTATTTTCAATATATCTTGGAGATTTTTTCCTTTTTCTCATTACCCTGAGGCAGACAGTTAGCTGGCAAAAAACCTTCTTCCCCTACTCGGCCCACAGTGGCCTGTGGTTTGGTGTCTGTTTTAACCACAGTTCCGTTTCATGATTTGGTATTCTGAAATGCAGTGAGAAGAGACATCATATGCATTTGTCCTGGTCAGGACCACCGATAGCCTCTGTTGGCTTTTCCATTTGAACAGAATGTTGGTGATGATGTCACATGACTTAGGAAATGCTCATGGAGACAGGAGAGTGTCAGTCAAGGTCATCCTGTCCTTGAGCCTGCACTTCTACCCTGAACTACTTCAAGAGATGAGCAGAAGTCTTGCTGTGCTGAAATCTTTAGTCTTTTCCACTGTAGCACTGGCAGTTTTTTCAGGACCATAATCATTTTTATTAGATAAGCATTATAAAACACAATTGATAGAGTAAATAATAAGAATTTACATCAATGACTTTGTTTCGCAAAAACTTACCTGCCCGATGTTTCCATCAGTACAGTTGAAAATCATGCTGATTTATGATTTTCTTTGCTCTGATCCTATAAAAATTTCATGAAACTGCAATCACACTGGAGCACAAATTCTGGAGTGACCTGAATCTGTGTACTTTGGCCATGGTCCCTCATATTTTCCTATAGAAGAAATTATTTTTTTTATCCCCTTTGAGGTGAGAGTTGTGTTCCTTTCATTGACAACAGAAACTTTAATTACATTTGCGCAGAATCTTATATTAATGAAATACAAGCTATTATCTGGTAGGATACTGAGGTTGAAAGTCCTGTGCATTAAACTTCTGCCTATTACAAAGCATCTCCTCAGGGGCAGCTTTAGTTCCTTAAAATACAGGGCTTGTTCCTTACTTTGCCAAGGTCATATCACATATGCATGTCTTGAGTTCCTTATTCACAAAGTGTCTTTCTTACAATGGGTATCAGTAGAATTTACTCATTTCATTTCTAGTAGATCAGGAATCCTATGGAGCCTAGTTGGTTTGATTTGGAAAATCTCAGGGTCTAAGAGACTGGCCAAGTTGATTTGTAAATCCCAGGTTCCCAGTGAATAAAGGTAGGGATATCCAGAGCTAGGTTTATAAGAGTAAAGCATTTTCGTTACAAAGGCATTTGCGTGTGACTTCCTTATTTCAGGCTGTTTACACAAAAAAAGAATGTTTTATTTGCACATAAAAATGCTAATCACAGCTGCACAGGACGTTTTTGATAGATGTGTGAGGCCAGAGCACAACAGGGAGCATGGGTAGAACACTTTTCTCCTTGAGGATCCAACCCGAATTGTTTACCCCCAAAGAAGAGATTTTCTACAGTCTTTAATTTCACACGTTTTAAAGAAACATGTTTTGTTTTTTTCCAGTCAATGAAAATATAGGCTTATATAATGGTCTTTTAAAGTGCTATCTTGAATCTGGACTGAGGAATCTGATACCCTTTTCTATTAAATGCTTCAGTAGCACTAAGATTCACACACTATCAGTGCTCCATGCATTTCTCATATCCACTGTAATTTAACAATCTGCCTTTAGCCTGAGGGCTTTTTTATTTCCCTTTTTAGTTGTCTTCCTGCTGAGATCCTATTTGTACATTATAGAAGAAAATTTCCTCTTGTGGTGGAGAGATTCTACTGATAACCATAAACCTTTCAAATTCAGAACAAGTTTGTTTTCTTGGGACTGAACAAAACCTGCTAATAAGTGATAGTGGAATCACAGAAAGCTAGTCCTACAGGTGCATTCACAGTAGACAGGAGGACAGAAATGTGGAGCCAGCATCAGAATTAGCAATCTGGACACCAGCTCTTCAGTGCCTTCCACCTTAGGAAATTATGTAACCTCTGAGCCTCAGCCACCTCAGTCAAAGATGCAAACTGCACTCACCTGGAAGCTTTAAAATAAAATGAATATATTTCATGAATCTGTAAGCTGATACAAATTATTTTTTCAAATAATATACCAGTTCATTGTAAATATACAATAATCATATAATATAATATTTGTAAATATAAACATATGATCATCAACAACATCTTCATTCTACAATTTGCAAAGCAACAAGAGCAAGTTGGCTCCATGCCTGGCTTGGGTTGAAGTAGCACATTAACTGCCGCACAGAGGTTACCATTCAATAGGATGTAATTACCATCTGATCTATTAATTCCCACTGCTGCCCAATCCAGGTAGTTTCACTACATCACCACTGCCCTTTGGACATGACACTCTCCTTAATTGAACTTTTCTGCTCTTTTTCTTATAGTTATTTGGAGGATTTTTGGAGACTTTCATATTTACAAAAACATCCTTTATTAAAGTATACTTTTATTTTTCTCCTTTTTTTGTTTTGAGAGACCGTCTCATTTCATAACTCAGGGCTGTCTGGAATTCACAATGATTCTCCTACCTCATCCCCACAAGTACTAAGATCACAGATATACTGGCTAGCATCGTGCCAGCTTTACACAACATAGAATTATTTGGGAACTGGGAACTTCAACTGAAAAAATAAATGTCCCCACTATATTTTGTATATGGAGACTGCTTGTTCTTTCCCAGCTGCCCAGACCCGAAATAATCACACAGAAACTATATTAATTGCAACACTGTTTGACTAATGACTCCACATATTCCTAGCTAGCTCTTAACATTTTAAATTAACCCATTACTATTATTTTGTATTTTACCATGAGACTCGTAGTTTACTGGTAAAGTTACGGCATCTGTCTCCTTTAGCAGCTACATGGCATCTCCCTGACTCCATCTTCTTTCTCCCAGCATTCACTTTAGCTTTTCTGCCTAGCTCTATTCTGCCTTACCACAGGCCAAAGCAGCTTCTTTATTAACCAATGATAATAAAACATTTTACAACATACAGAGGGGAATCCCACATCAATATTTGTCTACAGTCAAGCCTATGGTACAATTTCTTGATTGGTGATTGATGTGGGAGGACACAGGTCATTGTAGATACTAACATCCCTGGTCTGATAGTTCTGGGTGCTATAAGGATGTGGGCTGAGAAAACCATGAATGGCAAACCAGTAATCCAGTTATCCATGGACTCTGTTAACAACAGTTACTGCTTCCAGGTTGTTAACTAAGACCACAGGAATGTGTAAAAAAAAGCAAAACAAAACACATTTTAACACATTTTGTACTCAATGTTTAACTCTCCTTAAACCCAGCATTCAAGTCTCATTATAATCTGCTGATGAGTTTGGCCACCGAGTTACCATTACACCACATCTAGTATCTGCCACATGTTTCTGAATTTACTTTTTGATAGAATGTGAAAGGCATTATGGCTACCTGCTATATTAACTTGGAGAAATATTTTAAAAGGTTGCGATGTTAGTAATTCATTGTTGTTGTTTCATAGTTTTATTTCCAACCCCCAACATGCATCCTAAATATTTATAAGGACATGACTGTTTATATGATGCATCTTTTCCTTAACTGGTTAGCAACAACAAAATCAGCTACACATCCTGAAAAATAAAACAAAACAAAATAAATATCATTGTCAAAGATTTTGCTTCAAAATACTCCACTGGCAGATGGAAACACCACTGAAAATGAGCAAGGGAAAGTAGGCTAAAGGTGAAACAAGAACATCTAAGAGTTGGTAATTAAAATGACAGGTTATGGATTTCCTTATCTATGTTTTAAATTTTCCATGACAAATGATAGATGCATGAATTTTGTAATGATATATATGTACTCTCAAAAAGAACATTGATGCTATTGTAAGCTATGAATATTTAATCTGAAGAATGTCTGGGCCTGTTTGTCAACATGAAAAAGCTTTTAGCAGTTTGAAATCACATTAAGTTGGGAAACCTTCTTAATTTTTTATAGATTTGATAAATTATCAAGAAAATCTTGTCTATAATTAAAACCTTAAAGGTCAGTCAATATTCCACCTACATCTTTCAACTCAGAAATCCCCTTGATCTGTGGTCTACTTTTGTTTCAGTATGTGAAGGTATATAGAAGTTTTCATTTCTAGACCCATGAGGGTTACTAAATGTTGGCTACTTGGAGCCTTTGCTTCTCAAAAACAAAACAATATAAAACAAAAAACAAAAAACAATATAATGTAAGTTGCTGATTGATCAAGATACTTTAGGAGTGGATTATGAACTTAGAATTTCAATGATATCTCATCTCTATTTTCAGACATTTTCTTTGCAAAAGTTATGTAAAGAATTCTAAAAGCATATTTAGCATATTTAATTCATTTATTAAAGATGTTGAGAATTTTGTCAGCTGTTGTTTTTATAGTCTGTCTTTCACAGTCACATCGATTCATCTTTCACTGTGTCCTTCTCCTCTAACATGCACATCAATCGTTTTGTCAGAGGTTTGATGGCAATCTAGTCTTCCACATGCTGTAATAAATTGTCAAATAAAAGAGTAAGAAGAAGTGGAAGACTCAGTCTTCAAGGGAAATAGAAAAATATGAGTGCTTGGCCATCTTGACAGGATGTATAAGATACCTTGGGAGATGTCTTCAGAAAGAAGACTCAGGAGTGACTATCAGGTAGTGTAATGCAGAAGTGTGCAGCCAGATAGTATGTAAACAGCAGAACATACATATCAGTGACACAATCACAGAGACACGAAGCATCATTCATGGAACAGTCAATTGTTTTAAAAGATTTTAATTTTTGAGAATTTCATATGTGAGTACTGCATTTACATCATTTCCTCCTAGCTTTCCTCCTTCAAATTTATCTTGTGGTCCCTACTCATTCTCAATTTTTAAATATATAGGTGTAAAAATGTATAAGTACAAAGTACTAAGTTCAATATTTTTTGCCAAAAAATTCAGAAATAAAGTAATCTAAAGAAATTAAGGCATGCCAACTTCTATTAAAATATTTATTTTGAGAAACATTAGGTTAACAATTTTTTTATTTTCCCTATGAAAAAAGGCACTAGTCTTGTATTGTGGCAGACAGTTGATATACTATTGTCAATTTTGAAAAATTATTCAGAATTCTTGATGTTAATTGAGTCATCACATAATTTAATTGTTTTACAAACTACGCATTTATTATTTTCATCACAAAATAAAATGTAATATTTAATGTCTAGAGAAGCAGATTCTGGACTGATGCCAGAATTCAAGAATCCCAAAGTTGAAATCTAGAAAGACTAGGCTTTAGGTCCTTCCTGATTTCAGGCCATCATTAGTCCAGCTTACCAGTCCTCTATCAACAGAGAGAAAACAGAAACCTAAGATCATTCAAAACGAGGAGAGCTTTATTTGGGCAGGTAGTTGTGGAGTCTTCAGTGGTTGGTTGGTTAGCCTAGTTAGCACTTCCTGGAGGGGAGTGTATGGCAGAACATGCTGCTCACATCACAGGGGCCAGATTACAAATGGGAAAGGGAGCATCAAGGTCTAAATGCCTCCTTGAAGGCCATGTCCCCCAGTGACTTCAAGTGGCTATCACTGATCCTCATCTCCTAAATGGTTCATCACCTCTCAACAGTTCACAGAACTGGAGAGCAACTCTTCAAATGCAATCCCTTAGGAACATTCAATATCTAAACTACTTACCTGGCTTTTCATCAGTGTTCTCTGTTTCTGAGAATTTATACTACATTGGAGTTTTTCAAAGTAGAATAATCTCCATTACTTTATAATTTTTGGATCCTAAAAACACTCAAATGACCTAGAGCATGCTCATGGACAAAAGCCATGTAAAATTATGGACTCCATTTATCACCGAGGCCCTTGGATACAAAGGCATCAGGGACAGAAAAAGTTAGTAAAAGCAACAATATCCAATTTCAAGAATGCAATATTTGGAAGGGAAAAATCATGTTTATCAGGAACCTGTCAAAGTATAAAATTTTGGAATATGGAATTAAACCTTAAAACCGAAACTACTTGAAACAGCTGATTCTGTGATGCTGACAGGTCAATGTGGGCTTCAACACTTCTACCATTATATTAGAGGTGCCATACAGAGTTGCCAAATACTGACAGCCAGCCTACACGTGAACACAGGGCCATTTTTTATTACAGAAAGTTAAGTTATTCCTTCTATGAATCCAAATATAAATTTACAGAAAGGACAATGATTTGGTTGGCATTTTAAAGGGACTTTTAGATGTTTCAAATAAAATCAGACCTCTTTATGGTGATGTTAAATAAATAATCTTAGGTGGATGATAATGTACTTAGTTTTCAGACATAATGGGTAAGAAAAGACGTGTGAAGCACATCTTCCTTGGTTCAGTTTCACAATGAGATTCAAGAGTTGAAAAAATCACCCACAACATGAGTTCAGGACCAGAAATAATTTGAAAAATTGGCTCATTAAATATTCTTTCAAATACCCACTCATACCATAAAACCATGGTAAGCTGATGGCAAATTTCAGCCTGTAGTGATTCTATACATTTAGGAACAGTGGTTCATTATCTACAAATATTTCCTTCACTTTCTTTATTAAGATTAAATGTATTGTTATGGAACTTTTATTCATTGTCCACAATTTTATAATTAAAATCTCATTATATACTTCTTTTACATTCTGGACTCTCTCCCTTCCCCCATGTATGGATTTGTTTTATTTTTTTTTTTTTTTTTTGTTCTGGCAGTTGAACCAGATCCTTGTTCATGATATACAAGTACTTTCACTGAACAATAACTCCAGCCCTTAAATCTTATCTTTTCATTGGTTTGAGTCCTAAGTCCATTAAATTCTTCAACCCGTACATTTTCTTTCACTTTGCTCTCAACAACTTGGAACATTTTCTTAAGATTACCTATTTTGGTTATTTTTAGCATTCTTTTTAAAGGAGGCTAGCCATAGCATAGAGCTGCTCCAGCCAGGACAGAAGGAATTGAGTCCTACTCTGCCTATCTCATATCACAATATTGTAAAAGAAGTACCTTCACATCAAATATAGATACAGCACACAGAGCTCACCATTTGCCATACCATGTTATTGTTTTCTCTTCTTATCTCAGACATAGTTTGTGCCTCTCAGACTCCTTGGTGGTTACCTGTAGGTGGAGACTGCACTTGCTTTTCTGACTGCTGTAGGAGGAGGAGGGACACTTGTTTGTCCTCGCTGCCCAGAACATTAATAATCACACAGAAACTGTATTCATTAAATCACTGCTTGGCCCAATAGCTCTAGCATCTTATTGGCTAATGCTTATATCTTAATTTAACCCATTTCTAGTAATCTGTTTATTGTCACGTGGTAGTGGCTTACTGGGTAAAATTCCCAGCCTCTGTCTCTGGAGGCTCCATGGCTTTCCTCTGACTCTGCCTCCTTTCGCCCAGCATGCCATTTTGTTTTCCCTGCCTCCCTAAGTTCTGCCCTATCTACAGGCCAAGGCAGTTTCTTTATTCATTAATCAATGGAAGCAACACATAGACAGAAGGACCTCTCGCACCAGGCTGCCCAGACCCAAGTAATCACACAGAAATGATATTAATTACAACACTGTTTGGCCAACGACTCTAGTGTATTCCTAGGGCTAGGGTTATTATTCTTACATATTAAATTAACTTATTTCTATTAATCTGTGTATTGCCATAAGGCTCTGACCTACCAGTAAGGTTCCTAAGGTTCCAGCATGTCCTTCTCTTTTGGCAGCTACATGACATTTTTCTCTCTTTATATATCTTTGTTCAGATTTCTGACCTGGCTTTGCTCTGCTAAGCCATTGACCAAAACAGTTTTATTCATCAACCAATAAAAGCAATACATATACAGAAGAACATCCCACATCAGTTACCTGGAACTTGGGGACTGAGTTCTGGCTAATGCAATGCATATAGCTATATGGCTAGGCTCTGTCAACATAAACATCTTTGAGATAAGGGGAAACTCATAGTAGACAGGAAACTGAAGCAATGTTGAGGCTTAGGAAGCGCCTGAAACTTTCAAGACTCAAGAAGCTCAAAAAGCTACCAAATTAGTTTTGTACTCAAAGTTTCATGCACTCAAAGGTACATGAGCAGAAAAGAGTATCTGGAAGGAAGAGGGGCACACTCCAGAGCTGCTGCCTGCAACGTGGCCAAGCAATTCCAGGGATGCAGCTTTCTGGAGGCATTGACCATACTGGACTGGGATTTTTTATTAAACAGCTGCCTTTGGGTTACCTATGTTGCTATAAAAATTCCTTTATTGGTGCTTCTGAAGGCAGTCACAATAAATTAATTGGTTCACCTGAAGAGAATAGTTTCTCTGAGTCGTTAGACATATACTCTTTTTCAAAAAAAATTCATAACAAATAATTGGCAGTCTGATGAGACTTAAAGAGGTGAGCTAGAAAGGAGCTAGAAATCTTGTGATGGGCGATAGGACAAGCAATTAAGGCTGGTCTGTATGAGGGTAGAGCATCCTCAGTAGAAATGCAAGAATAAAGATAGTCCCTTGATGACAATATATTACAGTGTGTAAAGGCATAAAAACTGGGCTTTACTGTGGAATGAAGAGGTACAGCTCTCTGATGAGAAAGAACTTGTCTGCCTAAAGGAAGAACTGCAGTGGTGGGGGGGAGCACGGTGATGCTGTCCCCTCCCTTAGAATATGAATTGATTGGAAGCATGGACATAATGGGGAACGAGATGAAGATATGGGGTTGTCTTTCAGCTTATGTGACTCCAAGGAAAGAATATAGGCTATATCTTTAATGTAGAGCCTTATTCCAGAATCTCAAAACTTGAAATCTATGGGGTGAATCAGACAATAAGTTGGGAGGAAGGTATGTGTGATAAAATATATCTCTCAGATAAATGGTTTAATACAGAAGAAGGACAAATCAATGACTCTATAGTCAAAACCCTGTACAGAAAAGTACAATAAGCATAAAATAGTCTGAATTTGAACTATTTGATGTGAACCTTACAGGCTGCAATGAACCTTGCTAACATTTTGTTTTTATTATCTCCTTAGCATCCCAGGATTAGTTGGCATTTGCTTAGGAAAGACAGAAACAGGCCTTCAGAGATCCTATACCATCTGTGCATAGGATTCCTCATCTAATGCTTAACTTCTAATGTCTCATAGAATTGGGAAAGCCTCTGGCAAGAGAGCCAAACATCAAGTTAAAAACTTCAATGGTGACACCTCACATACTTGTGAAAAGGTAGTTCTGGAAGCTACAAGATCTTTGGTGAAAAATTCAACTACAAAAGGAAATTGCCTTTCTACAAGCTTTTGGGCAAGGGTCCTTAAGAACCCACACGTTACAACTATTATCAGGATTCCAGAACTAAAATGTACTGAATTTCTGAAGATACCACATATTATGGTTGTAGGACCTGGAGAAATACATCCTGCACTGAATGTAAAGCTCTTGTTGCTCCTTGGCTTCGATACTGGAAGGCACTGAAGAGGCTGCTGGAGGAGGCCTGACAGTCTTGTTCAGTTATAGACCCAGTGTGCTACAGTGCCAACATGTCAGACAAATATGACCCTCCACGCAACATCTATGACTTCTATAGGTGCCCTCTACTAATTTCCTATTGGAATCAAAGGTTTCATTCATTCAGTCTCCTCTACAGGAAGGAATTCACATCCTGTATTGTAAGCTAAGTGAGAAGCCTGTGGCTAGGAGAAGCAACTGCTATTATTTGTTCAACATTTGCAATGTGATTGTCAAACTGCATTCTCACCATTTGTATTTCTGTCCATAGACTATTGTGGTTGTCAGTAAAGGGCACAGGAAGAAAAAAAAGGAGTGAATGGCAGTTTCCTGCTTGGAATTCATAACTATTTAAACTTAGGAGAATAGATTATTCCTTCTGAGGCATAGTGGCCAAATGCCCAGCCATAAAAAGAAAATAGGCATCTATACTAACCCCTCAAGGTATAGGGAATATCACAGAAGAGGAAGTGGAAGAATGTATGAACTGGAGAATGGGTGAATTACAGCTTTCTTTAATAGATATTGAGGTTTCATAAGACCCAAAATCTAATTCAATTAGAGGCTGGGGAAGCTAATGAAGCTTAGAATACTGAGAAGGCTCAGAAAACATGAGAGCATGAGACCTTCTCCTCGAGTTTACATAAGCAGTGAACAAAGTGTTGAGAAGGGGAAGCACTCTTCAGTGAGTTGTTTGCAAGGTGAGCTGGGAACTCCAGAGATGCAACTTCTGTCAGTCACCAGCCATGCTGTGATGATCTTTTTGAGGATACAGTTGCCTTTGACTCATACATGCGTCTGTAAGCAACTTAAATAAACTCATTGGTTTGTCAGTCTAAAATTGAGTGAAATTATTTTTTCTCTCATTGGAGAGAACTCAGTAGAACACTGGACAGCACAAAGGGATTGGGAAGGTGATAAACAAGTCCCCAGCTCATTTCCTACCAGCGGTAGATCATGGCAGGAGCAAGAAATTCATTTTTATTTTATTAACCCACTGGGAGTCTGTATAAACTTGTGAAATCTGAAATTATTTTCAGCCAAGTGTCCACCATTTCACATATACAGTAGCATGATAGCAAACACAAAGTAGTTCTGGTGACATTTCCTGTGATATGTTAGTGGCTGAGATATTTTTGTCCATGTCCATTCATTAGGTAGCTCCTCAAATAAGGGTAAATTTTTGACTCCCACAATTACCTAGAGTGGTGTCATCACTGTCTTGTGAAACAGTTTGCAATACTAGAATGTAGGACAGTATAATCTGAAAGGGTTAAGAAAAGAATGCCAAAGCCTCATCACAGCCTCAGCAGCGGATCTGGCAGCAGCTCTGGGGAGCACTAGCAGCATCTCTCGTAGCGGGAGACGCTGTTCCAGGCAGCACACACCAAACTTAGCTGCACACTTGTTAGCATGAAGCTCCGCCTTACCCAGAGCTCACCTTGACTTCTTGCACATTACTCAGGAAAGTCTCTCTCCTTAGTGCCAGTGTACCAGCTTCATCTTGTCTTCCTTCCATGCTGATTGAATGATGTGTCTGTGACATATCTATCCTACCCTGCCAAAGTCTGCTTTCAGTAAGACAGACATTGCCAATTATAGTAAGGTGAAAATGAATTTGTCTGATAATCTTGCTGAAATTTTTCTGAGGATGGGTTATTTTTCCAATAATTATCAATGAAATTTGATTTAGACTTATTTTCATTAACAAGTTATTTTGTACTACCTTTTTAATAATATGAAGTATATCTTATTTAAGTACAATCTATATGATAGATTTGGTGATGAAAAATTGGTTCTATATGCACATATATATGCATGAGGCTTGATAAGGCAAATAGAATGGCTTTGAATTAATTGGTGGCAAATGGTTTCAATGAACTGATTTTGCACCTGGATACATGTATAGTCTTAATACTCTTTCCAAGGCATTAAGGGGTTAAGTTTCATCTCTCACACAGTCTCAACTAGGCTTTGTATTTCCTTTGCACAATTAGCACTATATCTCCAGATTCCAGCAATCTCAAGGATCACTCCTGTTGTCTCACATCCCGGAATTGTGTTTGACCTATTCAGGCAGCAGTCTGACTTTGATGGATTGATACTAGAATTAAATTCCTCTAAGATATTTGCTTATTATAGCACAGTGCACTTGACCATCTTGCACTGTGTATTTATTTCTTCTTTCATCCACTTACCCACACCACAAAAGCTCCTCACTTTTCTAACAAACCAATTCCTCTTCACTACCCCCCTTATACACATTAGTTTCTGCCTTCATTGTTTTAGATAGAATACCCTCCCTTGTGGAATGTGCACAATCCAGGTGACGTCTCAGTGATGGCACAAAGCCTCCTCCTTTGTGAATCCCTATCTGCTCCAAGTTCTGGGGGAAAAAAAGTTCTCACATTCTTTGCACCATCGGATCCCTTTGTTTCTACTGCACACACAGCAGGACTTATAGTAGAGTTTCACTTTCTAGATTATCATTCTCACTGGATCTTAACCTAAACAGGAGGAAACATCACAGTTTATTCTTTTTATGGCATAGAGGAGCTGTATTTGAAAGTGCCTAATATGTGTTTGATGAAGCAGGAGAAGGCATTGACTGTTGTGAATATGTCACAATGCAGAATCTCAAAAGGCATTTTGTCACGGTTTTAAAAATGCAGAGAGGAAAAAATAAGCCAAATTTAATTTGTGGAAATGACTTAGATCAACAATAATATCCTCCATGTGAATAGTGTTTATCATAGAGCCTTGTGCAAAGGAAGCTCATGTTCGCTATTCCAAACCCAGTGTTACTGACAAACCATAGGTGGTAGGTCAGTAATAGAGCATTTGCCTACCATGCCTAAAGCCCTGCACTAGATTCCCAGCATCAAGTAAATAAAATAAAATTAACTCAATAAAAATGAAAATATAAAATGATTCAAATATGTCTGTGCCAGTACTCAATGAGGTCTCATTCTGGAAATCCAAAATTATGAGAAAAGGTCTTTAAGGAAACAATAAAACTTCACGGTAACTTTTTAAAATTAGAAAATACTGTTGAAAAAAGTACTCTATAATTCAAATATTAAAGAACCAAATACTCTTTTACATCTTTCTCAGGGTTTTAACTCTAAATTTTATATAAATATATTAATAAAATGTTTTGATATTTTAATTAGAAGAAAATTAAATCAATAGTTGTCATAGTTTTGTAAATCTTCATGTCACACTTGATTCAATAAAGATGCACAAAATACCAAAAAATGTAGAGAAGACTAAGAAGAAAATGAGATGGAACTGAAGTACATAAGAAAATTCTAACAAATGTGCTCTTACAGATATGCTTTTAAAGTTGCATATTATAGTTAGTTCAGGACATTTGACCTAGATAAGAGGTTTGGTATTACATTCTTAAAGAAAGTAGCAAAAAAAATGACAAACTATAAAACATGAGAAACTGGTATCTCTGATGACAAAGATGAGGGAAAATACCAACAAAAAGTTATTGGTTAAATTTAAGGTTAAATTCACGTAATCATGTATGCTGTTGTATATACATCTGTGCATGTGTGTGCTGTCCTAGCTAGTTAAAGTTTATGCATCCATTAATACCTAAAGAAGTATTGATTTTTCAAATATAAATAGCATGTCTGGGAAGCATACTTGAAAGTAAAAATAAGCTTAAATGCATATTTCTTATGTTATAGAAAGTACCATTTTTATGACCATTTACTTTTACTTTGTAATTTATCATACTTAAAATTCTCACTTAAAATTATCTAAAGCTTTAAAGACAGAAAAAAATTATATCCATGATTCACCACCAATCAATGAATATTAGTGTTTTACACATTTTGTTGGCCATATCATTCTTTCTGGTATTTGTATATTTAGTGTCACCCAAGATTGAAGACAAGGTCTCAGATATATTCTGTAAGCACACTACCATTGTATACCCTAAGCCCTCTTTTTGCTTTTATTTTGAGACAGACTTACTATACTGCTCAAGCAGGCTTAAACTCACTCGGGAGCCTAGGAAGGCTTGAATGTACACTTTTCCTACCTTAATCTCCAAAATCTATGGGATTACAAGACGAATTATCAAGTATTGCTTCATTTTTATTTGCATTTTTGTGAATTTTGAATTGAAACACTATTTGAAATGAAATATATTTGTGGAGTACAGTATGATCACCTAATGATTTGACAAACATACACAATGTATTATGATAAAATAAATATAGGTAGTATTTCTCTCTCCTCCATCATTTATTTCCATGTGTTAAAAACCTTTAAAAATCCTTTTGTAGTCATTTAAATGTGTAAGTACAGAACAAATTGGTACACACTGAAGGTGCCCTACTGTTCTTTCAAACGCTGGAATTGACTTGCCTATGCGCCATTAAACAACCAGAGCCTGTTGTCACTTACCACTCTCTCTTTACGCCCCTCTCTCTTGGCTTTCCTAACCTCTGGTGACCTTTGTTCTACTCTGCTTCTAGAAGATCAATATTTTAACTTTCACAAATAAATCAATATGTAATATTTGCTTTTTACGCCTGGTTATTGCATTTATAATATCCCACAGTTACGTTCATATGATAACAAAAGACAAAAAAGTTATCCTTTTCACAGTAACTTGTTTATGTTTGAATTCCATAAAATTTGACTTGGAGACATGAACTTATTTTAGCAGAGAGGTAGTAGATGTACAGAGACAGACAGAAAGATGATAGATAGATAGATAGATAGATAGATAGATAGATAGATAGATAGATAGATAGATAGATAGATAGATAGGTAGGTAGGTAGGTAGGTAGGTAGGTAGGTAGGTAGATAGGTAGGTAGATAGATAGATAGATAAGATAGATAGATAGAAAAATGATAGATAGGCTTACATAGATGGCATGGGATTTATTAAGAGAAAAAGCTCACAGAAGTTGAGAAGCCAAGTGAAATATTCCCGGCAAAGTGGGGTCAAATGTCTCTATCATGAAGGATTGAGAACACTATGTGCCTTTGGTATAACTAGGGCCTGAAGGTGTGTGAACTTGGGGTAAGTATCAGAACACAAAGGCAGAGGAGTTGGATGTCTTTTTCTAAGGACAGAAAAAGGGAGTGTCTAGGAAAGGGACAGGGACACACACAGGTTAACATCTAAAATTAACTGTCATATCTGTTTTTAAAATAACATACTAAAATCCTGCCACACCATTTTTCCAGCAGAATTTTAAGGATCTCTCTCTCACTCTCTCTATCTCTTTCTCTCCTTCTCTCTCTGTTTCTCTCTCTCATCTATCTACTTATCTATCTATCAGATATATCTATCTAATTAATTCTTCTATTTATTCTAGCATATTTATCATCTATCAATCTACCTATGGTCTTTTTTTATCTATTTATCATCTATCATAATCTCTCAATCAAAAAGTTATATTTAATAACACAGTTTTAAAATATGTGCATCAAAATTAAAATAAATCCCAACTTAAGAGCCATAAATGTTCTCTAGTTACTTCTTTTATTTTTTTCATGTCTGTTTGCTTAATTTATATTTTTCCATAGATAACAATTTACTCAAGATTGTTAATTGAATGAAATGACCTATGAGGAGATGTGTTCAATGAGAACAGTGAAGTGAATAAATATTTTTATATGCTTTGCTAATTGAAAGCAAACAGATTATGCTGTATGAGAACATGGGCCTTGTCAGCCCCCACATGGAGATCTGTTATAAAACCAATTTTTGGAGGAGATGTAGATAAAATGTCCATAAACCATACAACCTTCAATGCTACTCAAGAGAAGTGATACTTCTATACTATGTGCCTTGAATGAATTCCTTTTGCTTCAGCTAATATATTCTTACATATTTTCTCTTATATTTAAACTGAACATAGTATCTTTCTGCATAAGCTACTGGAATAACATTTCATTCGTCTAATTAATTATTTATTACAGCACATTTTATGACAAATAATACTTGGCAGGAGTGAGGGATACATGAAGAAAATGCCATAATCCTTACAGAAGAATTTAGAGTCTGTGGTACAGATTTGCATACACATGTACCACTTCTATAAAATAAAGAAGAACATCCATGAGGAGAAAAATGCAATGTGCCATTGTAGCATAAATGGTGAAGACATTAACCAAACCTTCACAGAGCACACACTGCTTATTTTAAACACAAAGGACAAATAGAAATGTGTATTAAAGGACAGGTAGAAATGTGCCAAGACATGATAAGAGAGCAATTACATATACAGTCGTAGAAATACACTTATACCTTTTTTTAAAAAAATAAGGAATCTGGCAAATGGTAGAATCTGAGCTCTTCCCTCAAGATAATGGAATAATATAATGAAAAGATCAACTGGCCTTTGCAAGACCTGCCATCAACTCATATGACATTTGACTTCACTCTGTGTGCTCTAATGAGAAGGAAAATGTTTTGAGTAAGTGAAGCCAAAGTTAAAATATGTCCTATGAAGAAGGGGGGCAGTGCAACTTAATAATAATCTCCAAGTATGGTTATGCAAGGTAGACAGCTAGAGAGAGAAAAAAATGGAAAGAGGAACACCTACCTCCAAAAGTTGGAGGCCAATATAACAATCTGTGGGAGAAGCAAAAGAGGCTACTACAACAATGGCATTCTCAATTTTAAGAACAGAATATCTCAGAAACAAAGTATGCTGTGTTATGAGCAATAAGATTGCAAAGCTGTAAACTAAGAGCAAATGACAATAGAGCTGTGGTTTAGGTGGAGACTATTCTCCAGATCTCCTCTGAGTCTTTGTTTTGCACTGCTAGCTGTCATGTGCTTCTTCTGCACTATCTTTCCCTAGGGAGCTCCAGTGCTCAGAAACATATATCTTTCTGCTATGACTTGTATGTTAAGTGACTGACATGAAAGGAGAAAATTCAAACCATGCTCTGAATAATATTTTCTATAGCTCATCAGTTGAAACAAGCAAAAGCTGATGCTTAGCTTACGAATGAAGCCTTGCTTGCTTGTTCTTATCTGGGTTGCATCTTTTCCTCATCACTCAAATTTCTTCTGAAACTGCGTCCCTAGATTATTACTGGTACATGGATTTCTCATCATAGTGTGCTTCTGAGTTACTCATTCTTAAAGAGGCATTTTTAACATTGAAGGTTTTTAGATGAAATTAACTGAAATAAGAAAAACAAGATTTGTCCCTTTGATTCCTTCATTTTAAAGACCACAGAATGTTTCCTGTTGATCTGTATGACTTTGTGCTTAGAACTCATAGTGGAAGAGGAACAAGCTAAGGTGTTAAGTGAGGCCAATATGCTCCAAGGGATGACTCCAACCTATACTCATGTGAGAAATCTGGGTTAAATTCCATGGTTCACAAAACAAAAGACTTGACCTTGGAAAGGAGATTATATGGACAAAGGAGAATTGGCAAGTGTCAGGGAGATGAGAAAGGATTTGCATGTCTGAAGCATTTCTACTGACATCAACTATATGTAACAAGCATACATCATTTCTATCAGATATAACAATAATTTTGTGTTTTATATAAATTATTTTAGTATGTAGATAATATAATTTTGTATTTAAAAACTGTAATTTCAACCTGAGTTAAACAGGCTGCTTCTTAGAGAATCAGTGTATTGTCCTCCAGGGAAATGAACTAATTCCTCAAATAGTCAAGACAGGTGGAAGGTGAGTTTTAAATGATTTTTCAGATGACATGAGTTCATCTAAGTTGCATTAAAAAGGAATGAAGGTATTGGTTATTTAATGGGTGTGTTCTTTCCTGGGGAAGAATATTTCTTTTGGTCTCAACATTCCTTAGTTGCCTGTAGTTCTTTGTGTAGCACTGAGGTCTTAAGAGCTTTTTCTAGCCACATTAGTGTATCTATTGGTTTCATCTTTGTTCAGTTAACAATGCATGAAAAAAGGACCATGGATTTGGAAGGGAGCAAGGACGGATATATAGGAGGGATTGAAGGGAGGAAGGGGAAGGAGAAATGTAATTATACATTTAGTTATCCCCCAAAATAACTAAAAATTTTAAAAAGGAATGAAGAATGAAGAAAAGAAATCCATCAAATAATTTTTTTTTCTGTGAAATTCTGTGAACCAGATCATCTTAGATGATCTTATTCTGAGAGACACCAACTCAGTGGTGACTTTGACCATGTTAACATTATGCCTTTTGGGGTCTTCTAAAAATTATGGGCTAATATTTTTCCTTTTCCAGGTGAGCATCAGTATTTTAATTTTTGGGTTATTTTATCTGCCAATTTGTTTTTTATATATCTTGCAACTATTTAATTTAGTTTATGACTAAACTCCCATATTTTACCCCTGATATTTTGAGAGAGCTGAGCATTATATTTGGCTTTGTCATTTGTAAATTGGAAAGCAAATAATCAAAGTGTGTAGAAGCTATGGGATCAGAGGGAACCTGGGCACTTAGAAAGGTCCTTTGTCAGAGAATTTTATTGGTTCTTCTGAATAACTTCATGATCTTTTCCTACCTATGCTTAGTTTTAAATAGTTTCTTCCTAGAGACTTTATTCTCTTTGATTGCTCTCTGTAACCTCAGCAACTAAAATAATTAACGGCAAAGCATGAAAATCTAGAAATGTAAATTGATTGACGGCATTCCAGGCCAATTTTGAAGAAAACACTAATTTTATCTTATGCGATGCCTCTGTGTGGCTGTGGTGATGAGGGTTTTCAGAATCGCGGATTTCAACAATATCTAACCAACCTCTCATTCAGATAACAAAACTAATAATAAAACCTTGGCCTTCCATTTACTTAGAAAGGTGGGACTCAATCCACCTCAACAGATCCCTACAGTTTATCTTACATTTGAGTTATCATAAATGCTGAACATTAAATATCAGATAATTAAAAACAAAAATCTAAAGGCACCACAAACAGAAGTTATGTGTCTTGAGCATTTCCTATCTCCACCTTGGTAAATATCATCTATAACTATCTCCTCTACTGACTGCCTTGGCCCTTTGCTGTCCTTACTGTGGATGTCAGCGCCTGTTCCCTCTACCACAAAATCCTTTGTATGAACGAGTGTGATGCTAATAGATGGCTCAGCTGTTAAGAGCACTGGTTGTTCTTCAAAGAAACCTGGTTCAATTCCCACCATCCACATGGCAGCCCACCACTGACTTTTAGTCATATTTTACCTTTGTAAATTGAGAACTTCCGTCTTCACTCTCCTGAGGCACACATGTACCCCATTTCCACTGAGATCATAGTAATTATAGGGCATACATATCTGCATAGAGATTTCCTTACAAATTGATGTCTTTGTTATAATGAACGCTCAATAAGGAAGGAAATGAGTTTCATGTTATCTCTTGCAATATTTGCATTTCACTGAAGAATGCTCAACACAGAATTAGCACTAGGCAACTATTCATAGACAAGTTTGTTGGATACATTTAATACTGATCTTTGATCACACCTTGACTAATATTCACATTGCTTCTTAAAACTATAAATCAACCTAAATAATCAGGAGAAATTCTTGGAATTCTATTCCCACTAATCACTTGCCAAGTTACTGTTTTACGATACATTTTAGTTCTGTGATCGTTGAAATGGAATACTCATAATAATGCAGCCGACAAAGTTGGTGACATTAACTGACCATGAATTTTAGAAAATGTAAAACTGTAAATAACGTGCATTGTATTCATCAGAAACATTGGGTGTTATTCTCACTGCCGTTCTATTGTTGCACTTTCTATACTGTAAATTAGCATTTTTTTAATCACATAAATTTTTTGAGTCCTATCCTTGACAGAAGGCTTCCTTAAGACTGTGTGGCATGGCACGTTCAGCTAAGTTTGGAGGCTGATTTATAAATGGTCATGAAAAGACAACAGGTGAAGTGGAGGTTCCTGAATTGTACTCCAAAGATCAGCTTTTAGGACCTTGCAAACAGATTATATGACCTTCTATAACTCTGCATTTTCTCTGAAGGTTATTGACCTAAGTTTGACCCCTAGGATCAAAGTTGTCAGTGTTGTAATAACAAGCTAAAAAAAAAATACAGAATCTGTGATAAGATGAGGTGATAAAACAGTAGTGTACCCAAAGTACAGTTATGGAGTAAACATTTATAATTCAATAGTGTTAGCTACACAATTTGAAACTCGAGAAATCAGATAATTACTTTTCGTGTGTGTGAAAACAAGAAATTTATTTTTCTAAACTAAATGCTAAGTAGCTTTATAAGTGCAAATTCTCTGCCAATTATCAAAAACAATTTAAGTACAGCCCTGAGGGAAAGAAGATTAAAAACTCAACTAAAAATGGTCTGTTGTGTTCATCCACAATATCTCTTTGAAGTGTTTTTGAGTTTTTGATTCTCACTTATTCTGAAAAGGCAAGGTTTCTGTCTTTGATTTTTTTTCCAGCTGAGTTCTAGTCTTGTTCTCTATATGACAGAAAGCCTGTTGGCCTATGGTAAACCCAGTAGTAAACGCCAAGTTAAGGATGGGCCTTAAGATGAGATTTGCTGGGTAATTTAGATATTGATTTTAATAGGCACAGAATTGTTGCTGCAGCTGCAAATGACCACGGTTACTCTGCTAATTGCAATTCAGAAGGAGTTCACTTTTTATTTGCTTCATTTATTAATACTCAGACACTGTTAACATTTCTCCCTAGAGTGAATAAATCGCATAATATACTATAAATATTACAAATAGGTGAAAAGGATAACGCAAATGGCCTCTTTCATAGTAGGGTCCTCTGGAGGGTGGTATGCTGAGTCACCTACTGATACCTACACTTCTTTTCGACAAAGGCACCAGCAGCATTTAGGCAAGTCATGGTATTCTTTTTCAGCAATGGCTGTGCCACTGGAAATGTACAATTAGCTTGTTGATGATTAAGGAGAGAAGCTTTAGCAATGTCCACTCATATGTACTTTTCTGCCTTGTCCCTGTTACTGTGTTCACTGTGGTATATGCAGAACGAGTTAAAAAGAAGAAAAATAATCAGTCATACTCACTGCACCTTTGAATAGTGGTTTGCAGCTTGCCAAGCCTTTCGCTCTGTGACATATGGAAAAAGGAATAAAACATAGACTCAGAGGAATCTGCATTTGGGCTAGTGTCTAGGCATATCCAGTTTGCCAGATAAATCATTCTGTGAGCCTCTGCATTACTTTCTTTTAAAGAGGCTCATCTGTCAGACAGGTTCCCCTGTTAAGGCGTCTGGGAGGATACTCTGGAATTAAATGTGAGAGAGCATAAAGGAACTGGTAAACTCTGAGAGCTTCACTGAGCTGAGCAATCCACTCAGCTTTACCTCTTAAATGCTCCATAAGGGAATACAACTATTCATCTAGTAGAAGGAAGTAAAAATGTATAACACTGCATATTTTTCTGTCATGACAAGTAAATATGAAATCTGCAAATATAATTTTCATGCATTTTACATTTAAAGGGCTATTATACAGAACAATGTAAGATAAAACAGAATTTTCAGAGTTATTAACTTGAGCAAATAAAATAGCTTAATGGGAGGAAAATGGAAATACAGCTGAGGAGCACAACACAGCCATCAAGTCTGCCTTAGAGAGTAACGTTCCAGGAGACAGAGCCTTGACTGCAGTAGAATGCTCAGACTAGGAAAACCCTAAGAACGAGCACTACTGAAAGAATGGGAAGACTTATTTGCAAGTACCTTGAGATTAGAGCATGGATTTATGCAAAGCCAAGGTTTATGAAGAATAACCTAGTGAAGAGTTCAGAGGTTCCTACTGTCTAAGCTGGGTTAGACAACCTGAAGGCAAAACTGTCAAGGGTTAGGGAAGAAGAAAGAGAAGTAGAATTCAACTGCTTTATGAAACTACGGAATAATGTTATCTAATTGAAAAATAAAAGGTTGGAATTGAAAAGCGGTTGGGTGATTCTTTCTCATGATGCTGCAGCACTGTAGAACAGGCCTTCATGAGAACTACTTAGTTTTCTTTCTTTCTTGGACATGTCTGTCTTACAATAGCCTAAATTATGAGTCATTACCTACTAATTCATATTTTCAAGGGAAGGTAGAGATGCAGTTTTCTGTCTCAAAGAAAAGATAGCTCTGAGGGAGATATTTTAATGAGCAGTGGAGTCTGACTTAGCCATAGAATGCCAGCACGACTTTCCCAGTTGACTTCGCAAATCTCTGCGCTGGAAATGTGCCTTGAGCAATGCCATTGATTCCTCTGCTCTTAAATTAAACCTTTTGTGACTTATTACTCTGTATTACATGAGTCACCTTTGTACTTTTTAAGGCAATTGACACTGTGGCATTTTGTTACTTAACATTAATTTTACTTCCTCTTCCTCCCTCCAGATTCAAGAAAATACCAACAAAATAGTCTGTTTTCCATGACTTTAACAGAATTTAATCTATAATTTGCATGTCTAAACCTTCAGTTTTCTCATCCTTTCTCTGTTATTTATTGATCTGTTTGTTGATCGGAAGAAGCACCAGCCTTAGTAAAGTAAGGCAGGAAAAATCTTAAACATTTCAAGATATTAAAATTTAATGTCATAGGGTTTATCTACATTAGAAAAAATATTACTTTATGACAAGATGATAGGATAATAAATCTGTAGGCTCTCTCCCAAAATCCTTAGTCAAGAAATAGAGAAATTTTAAAGGATGTATTCAAATGAATATAATAAAATAAGTTTTTCTAAACCTCAGAGAACCCCACCCCAACTCTAGCAAATGAAATAACTTGAACTGTGAATGCTCACAAACGTGTCAAATCAGATTTTAAAAAGGTATCCTAACCTTTGGAGTATAAAGTAAAATAGCCATGTGGCCTACTTGCAGCTATACATTCCTACAAATCATCTTTTTTTTGGTTGGCCCTTCCAAATTTAGAACAATGCAGAAAACGAAATTCTGGGAAGTGTTATTCTGTCTTAATGAGGATGACCCAATCAGTGCCCCCCCGCCATAGATCACTTCTTACCTATTTGGCATCCATATACATCTTTGCAAAGTATATTTAATTTAATTTACAAACAAAGATGACAGAAGTGTGCGTGCTCTGTCTGAACATAATGTCCTCAGCTTTGGTACATCCAAAGCATGTGTCCTCTCTCATTGGAGCAGACATACAACCTTTGCCTACCGGATGCCGCTCATGCTCTCTTTGCAAGAATCATGCCCCCCTTCAATGTGCTATGAATTAAGTAGTGAAGCAAAAACTTAACTTTAATTGCTATATTTTCATTAGATGACAAAAAAATGGGAAATGAGAAAATATTTGACACATCCTTAAGCACATTCATATTGAGAAAGCACAGAGGCTCACCAGACATGGTCCACAAATTTGTGATCTCAGACCTTGGAAAATTAGAGGCACAGGATTTAGGAGTCTAGAACTGAGCTTGGAGACTGCTTTCTTAGAAAGAAAAGCTCCAAGGTAAGCAAGCTGAAAATGTCAGCAGCAGCCTGGAGGAGGAAGGCAGAAACTAGAAAGGGGGGAGCCATGCCTTCCAAGTTAAGCTGCCATGGCGGTCAGCCACATGCAGACAGGCAGTCACAAGATAAGGAGGAGAGCTGAAGAGAAAACATGAAAATACTCAAAACACTAGAGAAAGTATAGTTATGCTCTGGTCAGTATCTGAAACAGAAAGACAGAGATGGCTTTAAACAACAACAACAACAAAAAGGTAAAGTTGAAGCCTCTCCAAGTATGCACTCGGGAAGATACTAAAAGAACATCATGGTGGATCTGGAGCAACTACCCTAGGTCATGGGAATTCTGGGCATGAAAAGAACATTATCTCATAAAAGGGCCAATAACTCCTTCAGGATGGCTTAAGATGAACCTGCCTTATCGAGGAATGGTCCACTAATCAGGTGATTAACTGGACCAGCTTGATTAACTCTTAATGGAAGAGACAGTGGCAAATCTCTACCCAGGAGTAAATTTCATTTTTTTTTTTCTGGTCTAGGTTGCAACAGCTTTCTTTCACTTGGCCTGTGATGCTACTATACAGAATTATCCCCTCTGAAGAGGTAACACTTAAGATCCTTTGGAACTAGGACAGGCATGAGAGTTCTTAAACCCCTTTGGCATTACTGGCCTCCAGCTAGAGTAGGGCCAAGCTTTCCTGTTGAATAATTATGGCCATGTAGGCAACATTTGCCTTGGAAAAGCCCATGGCTCTTTCTTAGCCTTTCTCAAGATTATTCTTAGCTACATAGCAGGTTGCAGGTCAGCCAAGACTTTGTGAGATCCCTGTCTCAGAAAACTACAAAGAAATGCAAACATTCATATCTATTATTATCCTTGTCTGTGTAAACTGTCACATTCTATACCTTGTATTCATCCACTAGCTACTGTCTGCCTTAGTTTAGTGCCTGGGATCGTCTTATCCCTTGCTTGATATAGTAACAAAACCTTAATTTCTGAAGTGCCTTGATCAGAGATGATTCCTCCCTTATCAAATTGCTGTAGTTTTAATCCACTTTAAACACAAGGTTACATAAAAAATGAGTAGGAACTCAGGGGACTTCCAGCACTCGTGTGTACTCATCCCTGCCCTCACTGTGTCTTAGCAATTCAGTGCACCTTTGGTATTCAGGATTAATTACTCCAAATGTCACAGGAGTCTTTCCCCCAAGATTTCCTTGAAATGAGGAGACCAAACTAGCCAAGGGGAGTTATCTTCATTCAGTTAATGAAAGTCACTGTCATGTGTCCTCGCAGAGGCATTCTGTACCCTCTGATGAGCTTCCTCCTGGAGCAGTGGAGTCCAGAGTTGCACTGAGAGGAAGACCAGCATTTACTACTACCTCACAGAACAGTTATCACAACCATTCACCTTGTTAGCCCTTGATGTCATGAATTCTGTCTATATGAAAACTACTTATAAATCAGTTTCTAATTGGGAACATGTGTTGCATAGAAGAGGATGTAACTCTAAGACTACTAGGTGTGTCCCATACCTGGTACCATAATTGAAACATCTAACGGACATTCTAAGACTCTGTTGGGACAGTAGTGTGAATAGAAGCATTATGGTCATGGAAGGTAAATTCATATCCACATAAGTGTGAGAATAGGAAGAAATAGAAATAGGATAGCAATTCAAAGCTTCCATTGTAATCAGGCTGATACCAGATGCAGGGTTGAATTCCTGGGGATGGCCCTCTCATGATCTAATGAGATGCTCAAAATGACTCTGGCTGTTAGCATATCAGCCACATTTTGGTGATGAAAGATTGACATGCCTTGATGGGTGGGTGTCTTTATTGCTGAGGCCATATGAAGTCTCCAAGTTTGTCCACATGACTAGTAATCACAAGTTCTTAGAAAAGAATAGACGGAAAAAGATTTTAACAGGTCTCAAAATAGGTTTTTCTATTCACTGTATCTTCTACTTACGTTGTATTTTTGTTTTTGGTGTCTGTGTGTCTGTGTGTCTTTGTACATGTTTGTGTATGTGAGTATATAAGTGGACAGTTAAAAGTCTAGCAATAAAATACACTAAATATAGTAAATATTTTATACTTAACTAATTTCTAAAAATATATCCATTTTAAATTAAAATATAACTATGTCAGTTCCCTCCCTTTCTTTCCTCTCTCCAACCCTTCCCATGCATACTTCTTGTACTCTCTAAATTCATGGCCTCTATTTCTTTAATTGCTATCACATCTCTCTCTATGTTTCTTTCTATCTATCTACCTATCTATCATCTATCTATCTATCTATCTATCTATCTGTATCATCTAGCTATCTATTGATCTATCTAGCTATCCATACATCTATCTCTGTGTGTGTTTGTGTGTGTGTGTGTGTGCACATGTACATTCTAAATATAGAAACACAAGCTGCTTAAATAACTTTTGACTGAGGAACAAAGAAGCTAAAGAAAAACAGACTGAAAAAATATTTGGTATTGAGGAAATAGAAATCCACATGCAAATAAACAAATATTGACTCAGACACATACAAAAGTTAACTAAAATCAGTTTTCCTACTGTAAATGTAAAATTATAAAATGTAAAATCATAAAACTTCTGTAAGAAAACATTCAGAGACAATCCAAATTACCTTTGATTTGGTACACAATCAATGACAAAGTTGACAAGTTGCATTGCAGTATCAGTTTTAAAACCTTCAGCTCCATGAAAGACACAGAAAAATAGAAAATCCTGGCAAAACACATCAGGTAGAAAAGGGATCCATTTTCATACATACTTTGCCAAAGAAAATATCTGCATGGCCAATCACTAGGTGAAAAGGTGCTTAATGTCATCTTATTCTGGAATTGCTAGTAAAATAATGATTACCTTTAAAATATCTAAAATCTAAGACACACTAACACTTTCATGTGATTGCCAGGTTTTGATCCTGTGGGAACTCTCATTCAGTGCTAATGAAAAGTCAGAAGACTTATTGTGTAGCCACTTATTATAATCTACACAGTCTTATCATAGGTCCCAGTGAGTTCCGCCCTTGGTATTTGTATAAATGTGTTGGAAACATATGTCCACACACAAATGATGTGGGATTCCCCTCTGTATGCTGTGAATATATTTTATTACCATTGGTTAATAAAGAAACTGCTTTGGCCTATTTCAGGGCAAAACAGAACAAGGTGGGAAAACTAAGATGAATGCATGGAGAAAGAAGGCAGAGTCAGGCAGATGCCTTGCAGCTGCTGAAGAAAAAAGACACCAGAACTTTGCCAGTAGGCCTTAGCTTCATTGTGATAGATTAATAGAAATGGGTTAATTTAAGATGTAAGAGCTAGCCAGAAATGCTCCTAAACTATTGGCCAAACAGTGTCATAGTTAATATAGTTTCTGTGTGATTATTATGGTCTGGGTAGCCAGGAAATGAAACATAGTCTCTGTTTACACAAAAACTTACATATGAATGGTTAAAACATCAGTTTCCAAAAGGAAGAAGTTGGGTTGTTCTTGAAGGGAATGGAAACAGTATGTTCCTGCAATGGAAAACTAGTAACAAAAAAGAAAAGAGTTGTCACACACAAAAAAAGCTACAAACACTAAATGCACACTGAGGCCTCATGCTCCAGGCAGGAATTCTGGGTGTTAACTTTCAGCCATGACCCCATAAGCAATGGCGAAGTCTTCACGTGGGAGGCCCCTAGTGGGAAAAGCTTCTCTCCGTACACTAGACTCGATGCACCACCTGAAGAGAACAGTAACCCTGGCCAGCTGCCCTGCTCCTAGACACATCAAACGCCCTCAGATGTCTTGAAGAAAATGCTCCATTCTGGTGCCATAGTCAGTATGTTTCCAGTCCCCCTCTTCTCCCTCCCCCCTTCCCACTAGGCCCATAAAACAGCAGGAGCCTTTTGTGCGGGCTGTCTTGCCAGTGAGATTACTCTCCCATCTGCCCTGATATAGCTGACCTTCCTCCATGGGGAAAAATAGAACATTGAGAGAACTGGTGCTTTTTTCTGCTTAAACTCTTGCTTGTACCTTGCAGTCGAAATTCAAGGCTTGACAGTTGCTGTAATTTTGGTTATTGTCTTAATGGACCACCCCAGCATCTGGCAGCTCTGTTCTCTCCTGCTCAAGTCCTTACACATAGTGCTTAGCAAAAGAGGTCAGTCTGAAATGGCTAAATATATAGTTTATTATTCCAACTAAATGATATCTAGGAAGCTATGTACATTTTTATGTAAAATGACATACTAAAGTATATGAGAGAGCCAGGAATTCGAAACGGGAAGGGGACTAAAATAGTTGGAATATGGGAGGATAAAGGCAGTGAAACTATTCTATAAAATGTTGTGGTGAAGAGTTTATGATTTTATGCATGTGTCAAATCCCATAGAAATGTGTAACAGAGTCAACTGCAGTGTAACTGTGGACTTTAATTAATAATGTGATAGTACTAGTTTGCATATTGTAAGAAATGTACCACAGTAAGAGCAGATGCTGGTATGTGGGGAAACTATGAGAAAAGTGAGAATTGGGAAGTAGAGGAACATTTAAATGTGATCTGTTTCAATTTTCTATAAATAAATTTTTATTAAATAAAAAGGTTTAAAAGTTATATCCACTGGGGAAAATCTTCTATTATAAAGTCCTCCTGGAAATCCTAGTGGGAAAGTGGTAGCAAATCCACTGCCAGCTACATATAATTTTCTTAAGTCTGGAAATCCTCCTTGGAGGTCCATGGCTATGTGTTGTAAGTGATGAAGCATGTGGCATGAATGTGGACCTTTAGACACTTCTGACAGCGCCACAACTTGCTAATGCCTCTCTCACATGTACCACATCTACTTGATGAAAGAAAGTTACTACTCATTCTTTGTGACTTGGTCACTTCATTATGGATACTCCACAGTAATATGTTTATCCGTGGTTAAACATCTGTGCCTACTACACCCAAGAATAACATCCAGTGGTAAGACTTGTTTACAGGTTCATCCTCACCTGCCTTTTTTAACCACTCAGACCCATCTGACAAAGGATGGCACTGCCCACAGTGGTCTGGGCCCTTCTGTATTGAACAACCATCAACAGAATGCCACACAGATATACCCTCAGGCCAGGCTGATGGAGGATATTTCTCATTAAAAGTTTTTTCTTCTCAGGTGTATCAAAGTGACAAATAATTAGCCACCATAATTTCTCAACAACATGAAATTTTAAGATGAAATAAATCCATTTCTACTCTAAGTGGCTTTATTTTTTCAAGGTTTAAAAATAGCAACAACAGAAATAAAATTAGGACAGGAATCAGCCATGACCTTACTTAATGGATGGTTATGACAATTATATTTCATAATACACCATGGAGAAAGAACCTATAGGACTAAAGGAGTTTAAGAAATAGAAACTCTGTGACTAACAATTTACTTGAGTCCAAGTTGACAACTGTTGTCATGTCATTTAAAGAGATTGAATTTGGAACCTGAAACTAGATTTTCATTCACAGCAAGCCAATAATCAAGCTTGTGTTAGGTATTTTCTTAAAGACAAACCTCTCTGCTGACATAAATAATCCCAATCAGACAGAATCAGACCAGATTAAAGATGCCCATATTTAATGGAGTGCTCCTGGGTGGCCCTGGAGAAACATGGAAAGGGGATGAGAGAGAAGGAGAGACCACATCAAACTGGAGACTATGTGTTCATTCTCTGGGGGGCAGTTTAAATAGTCTGTGGGAGTGCTCCCGAACTTCCCTGGGGAGGGGTTTCCATTTGGCTGGCTTTCTTGACCCTCCCTGGGTAGGGGTTTGATGGGCTTTCTTGGAGGTGGAGTTTGGACTAAGGCAACTTCCAGAGGAGGGAGCTTATGCCAGGAGCTGGAATGAAGCCCCCAGGCAAACACTTTGCTTTCTTAGATTATAAATTATGCCAGCCCCTCCTTTCTCATCTGTAAATTTGGAATATAGTGTATGAAGTAAGTCTAGAGATATATTAAGTTTCTGGAGGAATTATATAGGAGTTTTTTGAGGGCAGAGTTGAATTGTAGGTCTTGGTATAGCACCTGAAGTCAAAATAAAAGCATTGATCTCTTTGCTATTACAACAGTCTAGAAGAAGTATTCCAATTCTGTTTTCACCCATGGACCAACACCAATTAAACACTAGTTAGACTGATGCAGACTTGGTGAAGACAAGCCCAAATACAAATTATCATAAGCCTGAGGAACTCTGCTGTTAGGGGAACAAGTGCACTGAGAAAAGTTGTCTAGATTTCTCTTTCCCCATGGGCAGAGAGTGCTTGAGCCCTCTAAATAATGCTTCAGATAAAGAGTTATAGGCAATGCTGATGCAAAAACACAATTCTCACCTCAATAGGGATAAAATATAACTTATCCTTGAGCCAAGTTGGAGTGGTTATGGCCTAGGTACCTAGATTTAAGTCTACCCAAATACCATGTTCCAGTGAGGTAAGAATTTCAGGGACCTTTATAGTAACAGAACAAGAAAGACACTAGGCCAGAGTTTTCAAATACATTTGCTGTTGTGTGTTGTGTCAAAATGGGGAGAACTCTCCTATAGGCCCTGGATGACATCTACCAACACTTTTAGTCTTTTGATTAATGAAAACTAATATTTTGCTAAGTTAATACATCTGAAAAAGTTTCGATTTGTTTGTCACTTTGTTAGATTCCACTTATTGGTTAATTGCAGGATGTTAGGTCCAATGGGGGGGGGGGAAGAGCTAGTTGATAGGCTAAAGATAGCCCAAGACAAATTGTAACTAACCTCTGGGTTTCTAGTGTTCCAGCCTCTTCAAATCACTGAGTTCTAAACTTTGCAGACATAGTTTCATTCAATGGGTACTAGCTCCCAGAACAAAGGGTGCTATATCTGGGCATGCAAACTGAGGATGAACATGTCAAATGGACACATGGGGCTGTCACTTCAATCATTGGCTGTGCTCTACAATTAGCACATGGAAGGCAGGTTTCCATATGAAGCTGGCCAAGTAAACGCTTTCTAGCCAATGACTCTGAGATCTGAAAAACTATACATAGGTTATAACTAGGGGCCAGAACCACAAGGACATTTCATTTTAGGACTGAGAGTCATATATAATTGAGCTAGTGAATTATTCACAGGTTCAAACTTGTGAATCTATCTACTTTCTAAAATTTATTGTGACCTTCAAGATCAGCACTTGTACTCTTCTCATGGGCATTTTTGGCTCTGTACAGAATGTTCAAGTACTTATCACACAATATATATTTTCCCTGATATTTTTACTATAGTTTTGGTGATAAATGAGATTATTGCATGGCCATTTTCATGATCGTTGTTACATGCAAAGATTTTCATAATAAAATCCTAACTAGAAAAATATATGTCTTTCAGTACATGAAATATGATTACATAAAAATTTAAAATAACATTTTCATTAAATCTTTGAAAATTTCATAAAGCAAATTTTGAGCCGAGTCAACTTGCCATATCCTGCCAAAAACAGTCCCATCTTCTTACCTGTCCAAATTTGTGTCCTCCTTTTTTTTTTAAACCCTTTAAGTCAAATTCATACTGTTGTTTCTGGAAAATCCCATTTCCTTGTAGTCATCCACCAGCTCCTGCTTGAGTACTCTTTCTTTTTCTGAGTTCTGTGGGGAGGAGTGTGATACATATGTTCTATTTAGAACTGAGTACTTTTCAGCTTCTCACTCTTTGCATATTGACCAGCACCAGGCCACTGTACTGTCATCTACTATAAGAAGATGCTTCTCTTAAGACTGCTGAGAGATGCACTCATCTATAGATGTACTTGTCAAGGTCATTTTATAGCTACATCCTTTAACAAAATAATAATAGTGGGATCTCCCTTTGTATTTTTGGTATCTCTAGCCACAGAATCTTGGCTCTGAAAATGGCACCATGTAACTTTTTTTTAAGGGGTACTAAATTTACCAAATGGAAGAAGTCCCAGATGTTGATACAAGTACAGCTGTGTGTTCCTAAACACATGAAAATTGTACCATAATTTATGGAAAAACAGATGTAAAATAAAGGTCATTCAGACATGAATTTTCAGGCTGTTGATCATAAGTGCAGTGTCAAAAATCAATTAAATGAATTAAATGTGATATCTTTAAACACAAGAACAAATAAACAACTTGATTAATTGTCTGATTGATTGATTGACTGACTGATTGACAAAAGTGTTATGACAAGAGGGTCAAAAAATACAACGCTCGATCTCCTCTGGGAAGAACAATTATTCTGTGTTTAGAGTGATTGGATAGAGCATGGCTATTGTGAGTAATGAGAATTTACTGTGCATACGCAGACAGAGATTTTGCAGTTAGAGAATATTCTAAAACCACAGGAATTTCTAGGACTGAACAAAGAAGTATTTTGTATATTTATGCTCTCTTTTTTGTTTTATTTAGTTTGCTTTTTGGTTATCCTAAAACTGTTTATTTAATACTAATAGTCTAATCCATTTGGGATGTCTCTCTTTAAAATTTTACATAGTGACTAAGAGTCATAAGCATGCTGTAAGTGTCTCGTTAGCTCTGAATTTGGAAAAGACAGCATGTTTGTTCCTGTTTTTTTTTAATTTTTTGTTTTCTTGTTTTGTATATATTGCATTGGGTTTTTTTGTATATATTGCATTTAAATTTTTAAATTTTATTTATTACACTCCATGGGTTTTCTTTATTTCAGATTTTTACCAAGTTAAGCATACCACACAGTAACTTTCTAAAACAAAATTTAACCATTGTACTTCTTTGGTGAAACTGTGACACTGACATTCTTTGCTGAGAGTAATTCAGGGGGATTCTGATGACATGGCCAACAACTAATAACATGGAAAATATTTTCTACATAAAATGAGTATTTTTCCTATCACTAAAGCCATAATTTTAGGCCATCTTCTCCATGAGCCTCATTGGCCATCACACCAAAAGTATATGTGAAATGTTTTAATTACCTCCACCACAGAGATATTTTTCCATACAATTTTAATGGAATGGAGTTTTATCATTTTCTCTCTTCCTTTTCCTCATTCCAGTCTGTTCTAGGTGCCTTCCTCTCAATCCTAACTATGCTCTCCTACTCTCAAATTGATAGACTCTTTTTCCTTGATTAATATTGTTATATGCACATATATACATGTATGTTTCTGCACAAAATAAATAAAATAAAAAACTATCTATTTATTGTTTGTACATGTATTGTTTCAAAGCTGAGCACTCTGTATTGGATAATAAGGGGTTTATGCCTAGAAGAGGCTAATTCTCCCTGCCCCCAGCAATACCTGGTTGCCTATTTAGTTCTCACTTCCACATTAGCATGTCTATGGATATTGCCATTGTTCCGGTATTGTTTATGCAGTCATTAATAGGAGACACTAGTTCACAGTCGACTTCCTGGTTTTCTGGCTCTTAAAACCTTTGTCTTCTCTTTTTCAATATTTTCTGAGAAACAGATTCAGTACTTATGGTGCAGATGCATCTTTTGGAGCTCAGTTCTCCACCATTTGTTGATCTCTGCATTGTGTCCACCTGTGGTTTACTGTGATGGTCTGCATATGCTATAAGAAATACAGTGACCCTTAGCCAGACAGTATTTAAAGAGTGAAAGACATTGGAACACTCATCCCTAAACAGGATAGCTCCACCAGATCCCTCCCCTCAGTGCTTCCCCTAAGGAAGAAGAGGCAGAAAGAGTACAAGAACCAGAGGGAATAGAGGCCATTTCTCTCTGGGTTTACTCTACAGGTCCTTTGTGTTTATATTATGGCTTCCAGTTTAGTGTTGTTATGGAATCCCTGAGTAAGTGGGTCTGTGTCTGTACTTGTTTTTTGTACTTTTTCTTGGCTCTTTTCTTTCTTTCTACTTGTTTTGACTTATTCCCATGTGTTAGTTTTTGTTTGATCTCATATTATATTAATTATTGTATTTATTAATATTTATTACATTTTATTATTTTCTTTATTAATATTTATTTTATTATTATCTCTTAGAAACCTGGTGGGGGACAATTCTGTATTCTGTCAATTACGTTTTAAATAAACGCTGATTGGCCACTAGCCAGACAGGAAGTATAGATGGGACAACCAGACAGGAAGTAGAGGTGGGACAATGAGAACAGGAGTATTCTGGGAGGAAGGAAATTCTTTCCCAGTCCTGCACAGACCACCAAAGAAGCAGGATGTGACCTGCCCCGCTGAAAAAGGTACTGAGCCATGTGACTAACTTAGATAAGAATAATGGGTTAATATAAGTTATAAGGGTTAATAAGAAGTCTGAGCTAATGGGCCAATCAGTTTTGCATTAATATAGAACTCTGTGTGATTTCTTTGGGGCTTAATGGCTGCAGGAACTGGGCAGGACAGAAACCCCAACAAGCAGCCAGCCCTCATGTTACAGAAACCTGTTTGTTAATTTACATTTACTGAAAATATACATTATAGATATATCTATGATATATCCATAACTACTCATACATAATACATACACACAGGTCTTGTAAAGGAGACAGCATAGTATGTTTCCCTGAGATTTAATCAAACAACCTTACTATTATTTGTCCCTTATCCCTCCTTCTGCTTTTTTCTTGACCTTCCCCTACCTTCTTCATATTTATATTTTCTTCTTCATGTCAACTGTATCCTGCTATTTGCATCTGAAGTCACTACCACCTGCGATGGTCCCTTTATACTTCACTGGTTTCTTTGGTTACTCCATGTTATTTGATTACATCTGAAGACTTAGAGCTAGGAACCACGGAGAGAGAACATGTGATGTTTATCTTTCTGGGTTTGGGTTATCTCACTCAATCCAATCTTTTCTAGGTAGATTCATTTACCCACAAATTTCTTTTTCCTTTACAGCTGAGTAGTATTCTATTGTACATACTACCATATTTTTATTATTCATTCATCTGTTGAAGGATATTTAGACTGTTTCCATTTCCTGGCTTCATTGCCTGATCAAGTATCTATGAAATAGGATGAGGAGTCTGTTAGGCTTATGCCAAAGCGTGGTGTAGCTATGTCATATTGTAAAGGCTCATATCAGAAACCTTTGAAGGTCACATAAATTAAAAGGAAATTTTATTTATGGGATAGCTCATTTCTGTCTTTGAGCCTTCTGTGCCAATAGGTGTTTCCTGTATTAGTTCATAAAATATTTGTCTTCTTTAAATTTTATTTTTTGACATTCATATTTAAATTCGTATCTCACCAGATGTTAACTTTGCATATGACATTAGGGTCCCAGTTTTGTTTTCGTTTCCCTAGCATGTTGGCATCATTGATTAAATATCCATTTTTTTTCCCCACTGAGCAGCAACGATGCTCGATTATAAGCTAAGATTCTATGTAAATCTGGGCTTTTTGTGATCTGTAATCTGTTTTCATAGTTTGTCTTTCTTTGCTGCCTCCATATACTTTTTTGCAGATAAAACCTTGTATAATAGTATCTTTGTTTAATATCACTTGATGGTCAAGATATTAGGCTTTGCAGGTTGTTTTCTCATTTCTTTACTCCTCTTAATATATTTGAGAATGTTTCCTTCTTTCTAAGTGTAATCCCACAGTTTTCTCTTAGGCGGCTATGACAGAATTTGAGTTGCATTGCAGCTGGTGGCACTGGGCATCCAGTTTTCCCGACTTCCCCTTCCCGGGCATGCTGTTCAGGGATATCTCACCCCTTTGAAAGATCTGGACTCCTTCTGAGCTTCTATCTGCTTGCTGGCCAGTCACCTGAAGTCCTCAGCACGAGGCAAGATCATTATAGAACTAGATTCCAGGGGCTTCCTGTTTGGCTCCTCTCTAACTTGAGCTGTATTTGAGCTGTGTACTCATCCTGATGGGCAGGAAGGAGCCAGGCCCCACTATGTGAGCCTCCTGTGCTCTGGAGTATGGTAAGGCTGAGCTGAATATCCAGAAGGATATCTTAGAACCTGGGCAGAATGTGGTTGTTGTACATGATTTCCTGGCCACTGAAGGAACCATGGGAGCAGCCTATAAGCTGCTGGACCCACTGAAAGCTGAGGTGGTGGAGTGTGTGAACCTGAGAGAGCTGGCCTCGCTGAAGGGATCTCGCTGAAGGGCACATAGAAGCTAGGACCTGTACATACTGTCTCTTGTAGTATGAGTAACTGAGGGCCTGGAAAGGCTGTCGCACCCCTGACCCAGCTGCACAGTGGTTCAGCCCTGGCACCTGTGACCTTTGTGAGTCACCAGATGCCTTCTGTATTCACTCATTTCATTGGTCAGCTGATCAACATGCCTATGGACCATCTGGGTCCTTGATTATCTATATATTCTGAACCTTGGAGCAGAGCAAAGCTGTGCTACGTAGGTTATGACACAGCAAAAAGAGCTTTGTTACAACAACAACAAAGGTATAAACCCACATTCTTTGAAATTCAATTCTTCAAAACTTGGAAGCCATTTCTCCTCTTCTTTGTTGAAGGATCACTCAGCTGACAGAAAGATTAGACAACTTCTTTCTTCTTCTTCTTCTTCTTCTTCTTCTTCTTCTTCTTCTTCTTCTTCTTCTTCTTCTTCTTCTTCTTCTTCTTCTTCTTCTCCTCCTCCTCCTCCTCCTCCTCCTCCTCTTCCTCTTCCTCCTCATCCTCCTCCTTTTCCTTCTCCTTCTCCTCTCCCTTCTGCTCCCCAATCTCCTCCCCTTCCCCCTCCTCTTCCTCCTTCTCCTCTTCTCCACTTTCCTCTTAGATAGATCAGTGACCTTGTCAAATGAGATGTGATACTGTCTATATAACAAGGACCTGAGAGCTCCCACCTAACAGCTATTGACAACTACAGAGTTCTTGAAAACTCTTTCAAGTCAGCCATTTCTGAAGAGCACCCATCAATTCAAATCCGGGTGATAGTTGACTCCAGTTCAAATACAACTTAACACTCACCTTATAAGAGTCAACCACAATTACCCATCCCAATACCTGCTAAATTCCAGTCAGGGAAAATGTGATGTGGTAAGTGTCTGCTAATTCTCAAGCTTCTGTAATATATTTTAGACAGCAGAAAGCCAGGGCAAGCCTAAAGGTTTAGATATTTTCTGTTCCTATGGTGTAGAAGGTCCTTCTGTCTATGTGTTGCATTTCTTGGTTAATAAATAAAGAAACTGCCTTGGCCTGTTGATAGGGCAGAACTTAGGAAGGCAGGGAGACAGAACTGAATGCTGTGAGAAAGAAGAGATGAGTCAGAGAGACACCATGGATCCTCTGCCTGAGACAGATGCTGGTTAGAATCTTTGCCGGTAAGCCACTGCCACGTGGCAATACACAGATTAATAGAAATTGGTTAAATTAATATAAGAGTTAGTCAATAAGAATCTAGAGCTCATGGGCCAAGGAGTGATTTAAATAATACAGTTTTCTGTGTGGTTATTTTGGGGCTAAGCTATCAGGGCAGACAGGATGAACAAGTAGGCCCTCCTCTTACATTCCTACATAAAGATCATTGCATTCTGCCCTCAGGGATGTTAAGACTCCAGCTGTCATGCTAATTGTCCTGCCAATGGAAAAAAAATGTTTTCCCCTTTTGGATGTTTCAAATGTATATTTATGCTTTTTTATATATAAATATGAATAATTATACATAAACTTTGACTTATTGTATTCTTTTAACTTTTGGATTAATGCCTCTTACTAAAATTCTCTTCTGTTTTTACATTTTGATATATTAGAAGTTGTATTGGTCAGATTTCAATAACAATGAAGTGAAATAATTTACAAAGAAAATATTTTTTACTTACATATTTTGAACTAACTTTGGCAGGTCTAATTCTTAGAACACCTAAAAAAAGCTACTAGATGCAAATCTTGGGAGTTGAGTAAGCACACAAATACACATTTATGGCCAGAGAGTGAAAGAGAGATTACCTCTTCTTAGAGGTTATTGGCTCACAATCCCCTCAATGGTGTGTTCCCAATAACACAATGCTTTCCCACTAGGCTCCATCTCCTACAGTTTGCAACAGTTCCTAACAGCACAACCCAGAGGCAAATTCAAAACATGATCTGGTAAAGAAAGCTGACTAAACCATACCAGGTAATGATGTCACTTCTATGCTTTTGTTATATTTTTTGAAATATTTAAAGTTCTCTTCAGCTGTTTCTTTATATTTATCTTTCAGTAAAGTCATCCTCTTTTTAAATATGATTAGAATTATGCTATGCCATCTGTGTGGTATTTAATATCAATCTCTTTGCTGATATTTTCAGAAAGTCATCTTATTTATCTAAAAGAAAATTTCTTGGTTAATCTATAGTCTATTTTTAGCCCTCCATTTTAAAACTACTTTTTATTCTATTAAATTGCAAGCATTCTTGCATTATTGATAATCTTATTTTAATTCTTGTCTATGTGGTTGTGACATCTGTTTTTCTGTTATGCCTCTTCAATACTGGTTCTAGGGGATCAATTGTCCTCTTCCAGCTTCTGATGACACCAGCATGTACTTAATTGGATATTTTATCTTTTTTGTTATATATATATTCCTTGCCTAAGTGTAAATTATTAATAACTGTACTGTGCATGGTTATGCTTTAACTTAAAATCTGTATTCATTCTAAAGTAGTTAGTAGTTATATAAGAGAAATATTCATGGATTTGGAAAATAAGAATTATGTAGCTAAATCTCTTCAAATGTGTCCCAAACATAAAATTTCTTTAATCAATGTATTTTATAGAAGTCTAATATCTATATCATAGAGTCTTTGACTTATTTTTGGGTTAATCACCTATCTTCCTAGACAGGTGTTTGCCATTTGAGCAATGTTGCAAACATAGTACCTGTGGGGTAGCATTCTTGTTTCCTAGGGATGCCAAAGTACAGTTACTTCCACTCCCCCTGGGAGGCATGTTCTATGGTGGCCAGTGGATTCCAGCAAGTGATGGATCAGAGCAAGAAAAAAAATCATGACTTTTTTTTCTCTTGCATATGGATCTATGGCAAGAATTAACTTAAATTTTAGGGGCACCAACTGATAAGCCACAACAACTAGTAAATCAGAATCACAATAAACAGTACATTATAATACAAGTTATTTCAAACATTAATTATTTATTATTGGAATTTTCCATTTAATATTACTGGACCACAGTTGAGCATGAGTTGCTGAAACTAAGGGCAAAATTATATGTAAATTGGAAATGTCCAAAATCAAAACACTAGCATACCGAACTCCCTTCCTTGGAGCCCATGCCCCAGGTTTTCTGGGCACTGCCCTTGCTCTCCCCTTTCTCCTCTCATGGCTTTCTTCCTTCTGGTTAATTAGAAAGAAAATTCCTTACCTAATTAGAAAGTCTTATAATAAAAACATTAGTCAATAATTTAAGAGTCCATTGTGATACAGGATGATTCCATCTTAATTGCATTTGCAAAGACTATTTCCAAGTAAGATAAGACCTTGAGAATCTAGAAGGGTGGGGTGTTTAAGCGTGAAAGCTCTGTCAAGTTCATCAGGAGAAGGATATTTAGTTAAGAGTTTAAGTTGGACATTTCTTCTCAGTAAACCTGAAGAGGAAGCCACCAGAGTTATTGTTCCATTTGTGAGCACCAAGAGCCCAGAATGTCCCTAAAGCATTACCAATGCCAAAAATGGCTGCAAACCTCATCAGAGCTATTACACTGATTATAAATTGACACAGCTGGGAATATTTATTTGTGTTCATCAGAATAAAGTCTTGTTGTGGATTTACATTTCCTTCCTATCATGTTTTGTTATTAGTAGAGCTATTTGAACAGATCATAAACCATTATAATATTCAATATGAGTCTCATCCTGTCAGAATTCATGTAAGAAGAAGATAAGCAATGAACCAATGCCCTCTAAGTCATTCAACTTGTTAAAGCCCTTCTGGAAGTAGCTGAGCTTGTAACACAGCTTGGGCATCTGTTTAAATGTGTTATGGCATTAACATAAGGTCTTCTCCTTGAACGTTCAGAATATGGTTTGTAATATCTACCATTCTCCTAGTAAGTAATGTAAGTGGCTATTTCTGCCATAGGAGTGGAAATGAGACAATAGTATTCTCATATACACCTGTAACTTCCCACTCTGCTGGCACTGCTGACCACATTATCCAGTGAGAACTGTGCCCCACTAGGATACATGATACTGGATAGACCTAACTAACACCCAGGCCTGTCATCTTTTCTTTTTTTTTTTTCTTCTTTTTGTTAACACATGAGAGAGAGAGAAGAGGGGGTCTTAAAAGGAGACCTGTTTTTATTTGAATTAATATAACAATAAGGAGAAAGGGACATAAAGACAAGCAACAGTGTGAGCAGCATCCATCTGTGAACCCATGTAGTCTTTAAGTTCACTCTTGATTCTTCTATTCTAGGGGATCTATCCAGTGGAAACTGACACATATTAGCAAATGTGATTATCACAGGGCTGGATCCATTGAAAAGATTGGTGGCTAAGACTGGAGTTAAATAACTTCAGCTAAGTGGATGAATCATCAGAGAGTCAGACAAAAGTGAACACCAGTTTTATCCTTGTGAAGAATTTAGCCTTCACCATTCTTTGTCTATTGTGCTGGTTAATCTTGATTGTCAATTTGAAGAGACTTTGAGTCACTTAGAAGACAAATCTCTGAGTGGGGTGCTTCCCATTCCTCCTCCAGGGGACTTTGCAATCTTTACAAATTGCTAATGGTCAGTAGGCAGAGGGACCTAATCGGAATGAAAGAGAAGTATGAGAGAGCCGCAGAAGTCTATCAATAAAGTCTGATCCAGAGCCCTACCTCTAATATCTCATCATTAAGGCCCCTCCCAACTCTTGATGGTGAAACTTTGCTCCAATAACATGCTTGGTTTTGTTTGTTTGTTTCTTTCTTTCTTTCTTTCTTTCTTTCTTTCCTTTCTGTTATTGGTTGTTCTCCACTTCCACATCTGTACCCCATCTAGACCTGTTATTTTCATTCATTAGCATGGCCCTTTTGTGTTCTCTGAGACTGCTGCCCTATGATTTCCAATTATCACTGTCAATGGCCACCCTCTCTTCAACTGTTATTTTACCGCCCTGTTACTTAGGAATATTCTATGTGGGGCTATTTTTCTACAACATGCAGTTTTCATGTGTCTCATAGAACAAACCTGGTGTACCCTTATAGGACTAAACCTCACACAAGACTATATAACAACCACATTTCATTCACATGTGATCTGATTCCCTGCATAAATCATTTAATTTCTCTAGATTCAAGAAACTATTTTTACATTATATTAGCAATTACATAAAAATGTCAGAATTCAGTAAAAATATATACATTATTTCATAAAACAAGGCTTAATTGGGCAAACAAGAACATAAGTTTTCTTACCATTCTCCCATGTGAATTCTTTTTACCCACTATGCATAGTCTTCTTAACCTAGAATCTAGACTAAAAATCAGTGACTTTAGCATCTGAATGCCTCTCTAGTCTTAGCTTTATATTAATTAGTGTATGAATTTTTGCAATGTACAAAAAAACCTACCTTCAGCCATCACTGTGAACTTATTTTTACTTATGTCTAAAATGAAGGAATTGGATTTAACCATTTGAATATAAAAAAATGATATTGGCTATTTTTAATGTCACAATAAAATAACTTTATGAAAACAACCAAAGATACTACAAATAGTTACAAGAATATAAAACATGTATCTGAGTAATGAAATATTAGAATTAACAAGTGTGAAAATATCTTAAAAGTTCTACAAAATTAATGAGTCCAAGAGAAAATCCTAACAAAATAATTGGGATATGCTTTTTAAAGTAAATAAGAAAACACACCAAGCAGTCAAAATGAATAACAAGCAGCGTGTTCCTCAGACTGGCTTTTGTGAAACTGGCTGTGAGTCAAGTTTTCTCGCTTGTTCATGTTATCAACTTCTGAATTGGGATGGCATAGGTGCTTTTAGAAATTTATAAGGGAAATATTTCTGTAACCAATTTAAATTCTAACCTTCCATGCTGTATTTGGACTTTTATTTAAATGTATTGTTATAGTTCTATAAATCCAAGAGCCCCTTATTCTGTGTTTTATGACAGTTAATGATTTTATCTAGAGTTTTTCTTTCCTGTACAATTCTTTTATAAAAAAGATCTTTAAAACATAGACGTTTGTGTTTTATTCTTAAATTTTTTTTTTTTTGGTTTCATAAATTTGTATAGTGAATTTTTCTTTTCACAACCTATTAACCCTGGCTCTCTATTCTCCTCTCACGCTGGCGCTGTGCTCGGTAGCAAGTTGTGTTGTTTGTGGCTTTTATATGTGTGTGATTCAGTGTAGTTTTCTAGCATGAATGGCAGCAGGAGGCTACTTACTTCAGCATGGCAAGTTGTTAATGGATACATTACTGAAGGAAGTGACACTGTTCCCCTAGCCAGGATCTTACATCAATAGCCCTTTAAGGAGTAGAAGGGCTTATTGAGTTGTTTCTTTCGTGAGAAACATTAAGCAAATCTTTAGCAATAATAGGTGCAGTGAGTGTGTGCCATGTCCCCAAGACATTGCTATCCTTGAACCTGAGGGCCGTACAGATTATACATTACCTTCTTCCATGAGTTACTGGAAGAGAGGGGGCAGTTAACACAGATGTCTCACTTAAGGGTAAGCAGTCTACAATCACTCGTGGCTTTTAATCATGGTTCCTTACCTTCGTATTATCTTGTTGGGTTGTTTTAAATGACATAATCATCTGGGTCACACAAATAGTTGGCGTGTCTAGTGATACAATGTGACAATGTATAGAAAAGCTCACAACAACAGTCGAGAAGTAGCTGTATAACTCTGCCAAGCTCAGTACCTCTGCATGCTATAACCTCAGATCATGTGTGGCTCTTCAGAGCTAAAATATGTATGTATGTGGGATAGGATTTAAATGTGGAATGTATATACATTTATACATATATACATATATATGGGACGCACAAATATAAATATAGATATATTTCCCTTAGTTTCTATGTATTTCTTCAAACATATTCTTCTCAGGTAGGTCATAGGAGATGAGAGAAAGTTGCATATATCATATCACACTCTATTTTTCAAAGGAATTTAACAGCCATTTTTACAAAGTTACCAAGGCACAGACAGGTTATTTCCAGAAGGGGCAATGCGTATAGATGCCAAGTAACATTTCTGTCTGTCACACAAATATGGTAACTCATTGCTCTTAAAGGTCCCCTCTTTGATTTTTGTATAGTTTCTGGTATCTCTTAGGCATTCTCATTGATAGTGCCTCTGTCTCTCACTAGAATCTTTATCTACAGCCTTCTTTTTGCTTTTCAGACATTTTTTCCATTCTCACTTTTAAATTCACATCTTCTGTGACAGAGACAGGAACAATCTGTTCACTATATTTGAACTTCTTTGACTTGTGCCACCCAAATATTTCACTACTCACAAGTTGAATTATAAGTTCATAAGGGAGTTTATAAGAAATTATAAGTTTACAGAGGAGTTGGTGAGCCTCTTTTAACTAGATTGAACCAGAAGAGGCAGCAATACATAGCTAGCCCTTCTTGATGTCCAGAGTAAGTGCACAAAGGCTATCTGGGCAGAAATATTCAGAGAAGTATTTCAGGCTTTGAAATGGAGCTTTCCATTCTATATTCAAACAAGACCCCTAGATTCCAGGCCATTGAAACTACTCATGCTTTATTATTGCAAAGGAGACACAAACTTAACATTGTGGGTTTTTTGTCCAAACCTTAACACCCTGTAAGAGTGAAACCAAATAGTTACAAGGTGCAGGAGGAATTGCACCCCAAATGCTAGTATCTTCTATGACTCCACTGATAAAACCATTTGAACTATTGAAAATATTCTTGGCAGAATGTTAACTAAACTTTTGAAAATTCTCACTTGCCTTGTATACCACAGATGTTCTTAACCTTTCCATCTTAAACCTCTCCCAGTCTGTACCTGCTCTGCTTCTTCTCCCATTTCAATACTCCTGATCCTCATCTTTGGACTGTACTAAGCTCAAGAATAAAAGAAGAGGTGACGAGGTTCATACTTCAAGATAAATGATTTGTTTGGGGTCATAAGAGAATTTCCCAATATGTGCACATACCAATGAAGTCATCTTAAATTTCTTTCACTGCTCAAGTAATAAAACTTCATGTTTTAAAATAATTTTCCTTTCAGACCAAAACAAGGTCATCTTATGGTTACACAAATTCAGCAGGGCTCCACATTGCTTCTATCATGTTTCTCAGTTCTGTTATTCTTGGCCTTTTATCTGTGATTTATTAGTTCATTCAAAGCCAGTAGCATATGCATGCTGCAGGCGACTAGAAAAGTAGCTGGTTCATGCTGCTGTCAATGAAAGGAGAGTAGCTATGTACTCCCTTTAAAAGATTCACTCACCTAATTTCACACAAAGGAGAGAGTTACTCGCAATGAGTCAGGTGTCAAAATAGCTGTGAAATTAAATTAAATATTTTAAGTTAAAATATTATTAAAACAGTTATTAAATTAAAATAGTTATGAAAATCTATATCATCAGTTAACTTAAAATTAGGAAATGGGTAATACAACTGATAAAATATTTGACTTTCTTGATATTTAAAAAACTAATGATAGGAAGAGAGAAAATGATAGCAAAAAGAGAATCAGTTTCTGAACTCTAGTGATGCTGTTCCAGCTGTAAAAATGAATTCTGACCTCAATGATTAATAATTGATGATGAATAACTCAAGAGTTTAAAAAGGCCAACTGAGCTTGTGATGACAGCACACACTAAGTGTGAAAGAGTGGTGATGCACACGAGCTGTGAGGAATAGTGAGTGGGAGGTGTGTGTTAAAGCAACTCAAACAGTGGGAAAGTAGTCCAACAAAAAGTGAAATGAGCCTGGATCTTCTACTGAAGACGTCTTTAAGTTACAGGTGTTAGAGAGTCATTTATGATGCTTGATCTTTGGTGTGGGAATAAGTAAACACACGTGCAAATCATTGCCCTAAAAAGAAGCTTAACGGATAAATTCCCTTAATTATGAGATAGCAAATAATTTATTTTCATAATATCATCTATGCATCAAATGTATAAAAGACTAACTCTGAATTGGAAAAGAACACCTGAAGGGATAAAAGTGGGAAAAGAAATGGAACACTGAGTACTGAAATGGCCATCAGCCGATCCTTTTGCTAATTTTTTTTAATATTCTGCTTATTGCTTTTAAGGCAGGGAAATGAAACAACACCATTATCTGATAACCATGATACTTGAAAGGTGAGTCATTGTCTTTATAGAAGCATTTGTTTTTAAGAATTTACAGTTATGTTGCTTATGTCCTATTTTTAGCATCTACCCAAAGGAATCTGACCTCAGTGGATAAATATTCACTATCAAAAAGACAAACACATTCTTCTGTATTTGAAGCTTTCTGGCCAGTTTTGAAGAATTGTCCATAATGATACTTATAAAATAAAGGAAATGAGCCATAATAAATAAATACATCAAAGTGTCATAAACAAGTTTTGCATGGAGAGGTAAGAAATGCTCATGTGAAGATTAAGCCTTAGGAAGTCATTGTTGCTTTGGACAAAATAATGACAAATGAAATAATAATACAAGCACTCAAACATAGACTCCCGGGATGCTAAAATTTCAGCACACACAGAATTATAACCTGGGATATATTTCAAATTAATTGAAACTGATATGCAGGCATGTAAAACACCTATTTTCTGCCAGACAGTTGTGTCTGGCTTTCTTCTGTTAAATATATTTAAGATGCAGAGTGCAAAGATGATCAGCAATAGGTTCCTTTCATGTCTCCTTTCTGTTTACAGCCTCAGGATTTTCCTGGCTGGTTTCCAGCCAAAGGGCACAACACACCTGATCAGGCTGTCTGTGGAAGTCATTGGGATCGTTCAAATAGATCCTTAAAACTCAAGGTACATCATAGGTGAAGCTTCCCCATCACTTATAGGAGACTTGATATCACAGAAAATGTCCTGGATTTTTGGCTTTTACTATTTTTCTACAATTTCTATGATATTTCCTGAACCTTAGGTATGTGTGATGTGCTGTAGATGTACTGATTGGGACTTGGCAACCCAAGATCATCCATTCTCTGTATTTTGACCAGTTATGACTTTCTGTAATAGCCTATGTCTGCCTAACAATAATTAACTAAAGAAAATGAAGCCATGAATTTGAAAGGGACAAAAGGAGGGGCATAAACTGGAGTTGGGGACAAGGAAAGGAAGGGAGAAAAGTATGTAATTATGTTTTAGCTAAAAATAATAAAACAAAATAATCTCCGGATATAACTTGTGACTCACAGAAAGCAGAAGCCAACAGACGAATGAACTTCTTATCAGTTAAGCATATAATTCCCAAATACATGTTCATTTCCCAAAATATACAGACTAAAAGAAGGTCATACTGCTGAATGGCAGCCCTAATGCTAAATACATTCAATTACTCCTTCTTTTTCTCTGCACCCTTCCAGGAATCCTACTTTACCTGGGCATGTCTTGGGAAGAAGCAATACAACACAAATGCCTCTTTGAGGTCTGCTTTGGTGGAAAGCCATGCTGACAAAGAAGCTTTGTGGCTTCCCTACAACATGGGTGGCTCATGTGATATGCAGGGCAGTTTTGGAGCCCAGTCTGAGACAGACACATCTTTGATGGTGTAATCTCTGTCCAATGATCTTATCGCAGAATTGCTCACAAGCACATCCTGTGATGATGTTTTGCATATACACCCTTTGCATTTTTCTAGCCCAGAATGACACTTTTCCTCAACCTGGAACCCTCCAGACCTTCACTTTTACTTAGCATTCCCTTTTCAATTAGATATATTATATCATTTATTCTCCATATCTCTAAAGAATTATTCTTCAATTAACCAGCATATCTGTTTAACTGTTATATTCTTATTTACTTCCCCTACAAGGCAAATAATGATAAATTATTCCTCTTTAATTTCCAGGTAGCCTATCTTCAGTATCTATTGTCTAATTTACAAAAGGTGGATAAGCATTTATCCACCAAAAGACCAGACCTAAAGTTGCCCTCATCTTGCTGTCGATGCCTCTCTGATGAACCCACCAATGAATAACTTCCCTTGATTTATGACATTTTTGTTCTGTAAAACTATACAACTATGAAACTGCTTACATTTTGAAACATGGAATTTGTGGTGACCTAAGTCTGTATTTCCCAAGCCATGGTCACTCAAAACAGCTCCAAAATGAAGTGTTTCTTATTCCCTTAGAAACCACTGAAAGATAGGTGTACTATGTGATTACACAATTTTCAATCAGAAACGTTCACATATATCCTCATTAGTGAACTCCTATATTGGCCAGTTCATGCCTTTGCCACTAAACTTATTTCCAAAGTTTTTAGGTAGACCTATTGACATGTGTCCCCCAATGACACTTGAGATGTCAGTCATCCTATATTCCTGACTGCAGATAATAATCACATAATTCTTGAATAGATGGAGTACCACTGTCCCACCTATGCAATTGAATGTGAACTTCCATGTGAATTGGTAAGTGATGTGCAAGTCCAATAGTCTAACCTCCACAATCAAATATCTCTCAGCAGTTAGCTCATTAACAGTCAAAAATTCCAAAAAAAAACACTAATACATAGAATCCAGATTCTGTGTATTTTCCATTTTTATGTGGCTTATTATACCTATTTTTAGTTTATTATTTTGAATCGTTTTTTTACCTGTGACTGTTTCTACCCTTTCTCCACTCTCTTCCAAGCCTACATACATTCTTTTTTAACACAGTGACCCATTTAGATGTTCCTTTCTGTCTGAATTTGTTTTTACTGTGTATCTGTAATCCTTTTCTGATAACAAGTTTCTTTAAATTGCTAAGCAGCATGTCTAGGACCAAAGTGGCAGCTTTGGGCATTGTCTCCACTCAACTAAGTTTTCCAACTTGGCAGAGGTACCAAAGAGAGTCACGCTTCCCTCCCCAACTCTGGGAAGCTGTAGGGTCCACACTGGCACCAAGTAGTGTGCAACCATGCTCTCAGGCCTGCATGTAATAGCTGGGATAAGCCTGTGTAGCATGATTGGTGGGGCTTGTCGGGGCTTCTGTCCTCTCACCAGGTCCCACAGTCATTAGGTCCCAAAGAAAATCACTCAGAGAGTCTATATTAGGTTATAAACAGATTGGCCCATGAGCTCAGGCTTCTTATTAGCTCTTGTAACTTATATGGCCCATTATTCTTATCTATGTCAGCCACATGGCTCAGTACCTTTTTCAGTGGAGTAGGTCATATTCTGCTTCTTCAGTGGTCTGGGCAGGAGTGGGGAAAGAGCTTCCTTCTATCCAGAATTCTCCTGTTCTCATTGCGCCACCTCTACTTCCTGTCTGGTTTTCCTGCCTATACTTCCTGCCTGGCCAATCAGCGTTTATTTAAAACATGATTGACAGAATATAGACACTTCTCCTGCACCACTTCTCCCTCTTTTTTTTTAAACAAAGGAAAATATCCATAGTGCATTTTTTGGGAATGTGGGCATAGTATTTTAGGCTACTTCCTGCTGGTTTGGGGCGCTGATAATCTTATGGGGACCCAAAGAAAATTTAGAATTATGATCAAGTCCTGACTGGAGTATCCTGTGAGGCTTGATCATCTCAGGCAGCATCTTGAATTGGTTCTGGATGTAGAACTCAGTCATCTGGGTCATCTGTTCCTACCAGAGATTTCTCAGGTGGTCTTCCTTGATCAAACCTGATTTTTCTTAACTCAGAATGAATCCACAGCCTCTCGTTTCCTGTGGAAACAAAAGCAAAATCTCTTCTCCAAAGTAACATACCTTTTGACTTCAATTTTGAAGTCAAGGTACTTTTAAAATACCTATCTTGGATTAGTTCAGCAGAATTTATAAGCAAATATCTTTTAGCATCTGTTTCTCCTTCCTCAGCATTCAAACAATTCAAAGAGAGCATAATAGCATACAGTATCAAGATTCTCTGTATATTTTCCATCTTTATGCAGCTTTATTTTAACCTCTATTTCTTTTATTTTTACTTTTAACTTTTGGCTTTTTGAGACAGGTTCTCTGTGCATCTTTATCCTGGAACTCCCTGTGTTGACCAGGCTTTCCTTGAACTCACAGAGATCTGCCTGTCTCTGCCTCCCTAGTGCTGGGATTAAAGGTGTGTGCTACCACACCTTGAACTCACAGAGATCTGTCTGCCTCTGCCTCCCAAGCTTTGGGATTAAAGGTGTGTGATACCACACCTTGAAGTCACAGAGGTCAATCTACCTCTGCCTCCCAAGTGTTAGGATTAAAGGTGTGTACCACCACACCCAACTACTCTCTTTTTTCTTTTTTAGTTTAAGAACTTTAACCTTTAGCCTGCATATATTTTTAACACACTGTAAACCATTTGAGGTTTTTTTTGTCTTTGAATCTCTCTTTACTGTATATCTCTCTTTTTCTGACTACATGAGTCTTTAATTTACCAAGCAATATGGGTAGGATTAAAGCCGTGACTTTGATGGTTGGATCCAGCCCATTCCTTAACTTTATGAGATTCCAACCTCACAGCTGAGGCACTGGCCAGAGCTGTGTTCACTGCCACAACTCTATGGCATTTCAATGTCCCTGCCAGCAAGCAAGCTACAGCAGTATGCTCAGAAACCACACTCAAATGCTCCATAGTTGGACTGCCTGCCTAAAAGAGTCAGAGTTTGCCCTGGCAAGAAGGCCCAGAAAGCTGGCATTTTAAAACAGTGCAGCTTTTTTCCTGCTATGGCTGAAAACCAAAAATCATGTGGTCAGCTTTTCATCAACACTATGTAAGTGTTTCGTGGCAAGACCTCTTAAAAGAGCTGCAAGGTTTTGCAGCTAAAGCTGAGTAAGGAAACCTCTCTTAAATGAGAGTGTTTGCTTGCCTCTAGCAAGCAAAGCAGACCCAAGAAATTGCTGCTACCAAGAAAACATGCTTTATTCTTTCCCAAGCTTTCTCAAGCTTTCTGTGGATGCAGTTATCCATGTGGGCACCATTCTGTAACATGAGGGCCAGGTTGGTTTCTGCCTGGAAGTGGTGTGGGTAAATTGCCTGACTATTGGACAATCAGCGTTTATTTAAATCATGATTGACAGAATACAGACACTTCTCCTACACCAAACCTCTTCACTGCAGCCTGTGTAAGAAGCTACAGGAATCCACCACGCTGCAGGTCAAGCCCACCACTGCCAAGGAAAGCAGTTCTGTACTGAAGACCACAGTGAGAGAAATGAACTATGTAGCTGCTCTTGGGTCCATTTTGGTTTCAATAGAATCGCCCCTTTTAAAAGCTTCTTTAGGTCTTATGGGCCAGATGGTGGGCATCATTTGGGCATCATTTGTAAACAGAGCCTGAGTTTTCCTGTCTCAACTGTATGATCAGAATAATCACATAGAAGCATAATATTAATTAAAAACCATTTGACCTATAGTTCAGGCTTACTGAACTTAACTAGCTCTTACATCTTAAATTAACCCATTTCTATTAATTTATGTATTGTCACATGCTCGTGGCTTTTACCAGTCCGCTGGCATGTTGTTTCTTGGGTGGCTGCTCATTTCTCTCTTGACTCTACCCTTCTTTCTATCTGTATCTCTGTTTGGTTTTCCAGTGTGGCTTTATCTTACCTTAGCATAGGCGAAGACAACTTATTTATTAACCAATGAGAATAATACATATTCACAGTATACAGAAGGATTATCCCACAGCACCCAGATCTTCTGGAAGACAAATATGTATGCACTCTTAACTGATCAGCAGGAGACTACTTCCTACGTATAACCCCAGTAGCACAGACTATAAGAGCAACAATGAATAAATGGGACCTCCTAAAACTGAGAAGCTTCTGTAAAGCAAATGACACTGTCATTAAGACAAAAAGGCAACCTACTGAATGGGAGAAGATCTTCACCAGGCCTGATCTCCAAAATATATAAAGAACTCAAGAAACTAGACATTAAAATTGTAAATAACCCAATTAAAAAATGGGGTACTGAACTGAACAGAGAATTCCCAACAGAAGAAGTTCAAATGGCCAAAAGATACTTAAGGTCATGTTCAACTTCCTTAGAAATCAGGGAAATGCAAATCAAAACAACACTGAGATACCAACTTACACCTGTCAGAATGGCTAAAATCAAAAACACCAATGATAATCTATGCTGGAGAGGATGTGGGGTAAGGGGAACACTCATCCAATGCCGGTGGGAATGCAAACTTGTGCAACTGCTTTGGAAATCAGTGTGGCGGTTTCTCAGGAAACTGGGAGTCAACCTATCTCAGGATCCAGCAATACCACTCTTGGGAATATACCCAAGAGAAGTCCAATCATACTACAAAAGCATTTGTGCAACTATGTTCATAGCAGCATTGTTTGTAATAGCCAGAACCTGGTAACAACCTAGATGCCCCTCAATGGAAGAATGGATAAAGAAAGTGTGGCATATCTACACATTAGAGTACTACTCAGCAGTAAAAAACAATGACATCTTGAATTTTGATGCAAATGGATGGAAATAGAAAACACTATCCTGAGTGAGATAACCCAGACCCAAAAAGATGAATATGAACCTTTGTCTGGTGGTGGATGGAGATAGAGACAAAGACCCACATCAGAGCACTGGACTGAGCTCCCAATGTTGAGTTGAGGAGAAGAAGGAGGGAGAAGATGAGTAAGGAAATCAGGGCTGCGAGGGGTTGGTCCACCCACTGATACGGTGTGACTGATCTAATGGGAGTTCACCAAGGCCAGCTGGACTGGGACTGAACGAGCATGTGATCAAACCGGACTCTCTGAATATGGCTGACAATGGGGACTGACTGAGAAGCCAATGATAATGGTACTGAAATTTGATTCTACTGCATGTACTGGCTTTTTGGGACCCTAGTCTGTTTGGCTGCACACCTTCCTAGGCCTGAATGGAGTGGAGAGGGCCTTGAACTTCCGACGGGGCAGGGTTCCCTGCCGTCTCTTAGGACTGGAGGGGAAGAGGGTAAGGTGAGTGGGGGAGTGAGAGGGAAATGGGAGGAGGGGAGGAGGTGGAAATTTTGAATGGTATTATTTATAAAGCAATAAAAATATATACATTTAGATTAAAAAAAGAAAGACTATTTTCTACATTGCAGATGGAACTGGGATTGGTATGTAAAATGTGAAAAGATTGTTTTTTTAAATAAATAAATAAATTCAAAAAACAACCAATAAACTAGAAAAAAAAGAAAAAAGGTGAATAAAGCATATCAAGCCACACTTACTAATGTTTCCTATTTTGTAACATGTTCAATATATATTTATTCATTACTTACATTTTTATGAAGTGCTATGAGAGTTATAAGAGAATTCAATAGAATCTTTTTTGAAAAGGAACTGTTTTGAAACAAATCATAAATGAAACAATGAGGCATCTGATGAATTTTAGGAGATTAAAATACCCACATAACAAGCAGCCAGCCAGTGAAATGGAATGTTACTCACATCCTAGCATTCCCCTCAGCCTTTTCAGTGAAACATTTGCCAAAGAGGAGAATTCTGGTCTCGCTCTGTGAAGTTTTCTAGCTACAGTTACAAGACATCCGAATAAAATCATGCAGTGGGCACTGCTGTCTCTCATTTCCATTGGTCAACATGGTGTTTGCCTGATTGAGCTTTGCTTATAGTAGGTTATTCTTTTTCTCTATATATCGTGTCTCATTACTAAAGAGTGTTTGCCTTGTTTCTGTTCTATGCTTTTAGAGTTATGTTACTAAAAATAAAGTTTTCCTTGCTACTTAACTTCTCTGGGGCCATGGATTTTATCCTGTTTATCTTCTGCTTTACACCTAATATCCACTTATGAATAAATATATACCATGTCTGTTTTTTGGATCTGGGTTACCTCAGAAAAATTAGGATTTTTTTTTTCTGGTTCCATTGATTTGCCTGCAAATTTCATGCTGTCATTGTTTTTTACTGATGAGTAATACTCCACTATGTAAATGTAGTACATTTTCTTTATCTATTCTTTGGTTGAGGCACATCTAAACTGTTTCCAGGTTCTAGTTATCATGAATAATCCTGCTATGAACATTGTTGAACAAAGATCTTTGAGGTATGATTGAGCATTTTTTGGGTATATGTCCAAGAGTGATATTGCTAGGTCTCGAGGAGGATTGACTCACAATTTTCTGTGAAACCCAAGGAGGACCCTAAGAGTGACCCTGAGAAGTTAAAATAGATGAGATCTCCTGGGTAAACTGTGGACATAGAGGAAGAGAGGAGAGGATGGGGAATGGGAACAAGAGGGATTGAGAAGTTCAAGTTGAGTGAGTGATGGAGAGGGAGAGGAATGAAAGAGATGTCTTGATAGAGGGGTTCATTTTGGGGTTAGGGAGAAACATTGTGCCAGGGAAACTCCCAAGAATCCATAAGGATGACCCCAGCTAAGACTCCTAGCAATAGTGGAGAGGGTGCCTGAACTCCTCCTATAATCATATTGGTGACCACCGTAATTGTCATCATAGAACTTTCATCCAGTAACTGATGAAAGTAGATGAGGAGGTCCACAGCCAAGAACTAGGCTGAGCTCTGGGCGTCCAGTCAAAGAAAAGGAAGAGGTATTATACAAGCAAGGGGGGGTCAAGATCTTGACAGGGATACCCAGAGAAATAGCTGGAACTTGTGGGAGCTCACAGTCTCTAGACAGACATCTAGGGAGACTGCATGGGACCAACTTTGGCTTTCTGCATGTGACAGCTGTGCAGCTTGGTCTGTTTGTGGGTCCCTAGCAGTGGGGCCTGAATCTGGCTCTGATGGATGAGCTGATTTTTTGGAACCCGTTCCCTATGATGGGAAGCCTAGTTCATCCTTGATGTAGTTGGGATGAGATTGGTCCTTCTTCGACTTGATATGCCATGTTTTGTTGATTCCAATGGGAGGCCTTACCCTTTCTGAGGAGTGGATGGGAGAGAGGTAGAAATGAGGTGTGGGAGGGAACATCAGGAGAGGAGGTATTTACATACCTGGTTGGTATGTAAAATAAAAAAATTAAAATAAAATAAACAAGTTTTACTTGGCTGTTCATTTGAAAACATATATATGACTTTTTGCAGGAATTATCTAGGAATACAATAGATTTGTTAGAGAGCATATTATCCTAAACAGAGTGGCTTCAAATAATAATGGCATTTAGTATCCCATATACTTTACATTTGTTAGAAATCCAGGAGCAATTTGGCTATATATCCCTGGCTCAGTCTTTTATGGTACTACAGTCAAGGTGATGTTCCTTGGCCACAATTAACTAAAGGCTTGACATGGGTGGGGGATCTGTTTTCAAGACACGACACTCATGTGACTCTTGGCAAGAGACCATAGCTCTTAAGCACGGTGGATTTTGCACAGGCTGCTTGAATATGCTCATGGAGTGATGGCCAACCTCTTTTAGTAGAGAAGTCAATTGTTCAATGTCTTTAATGACTTGGTTTTGGGTCGCATACAAACTCCCGTTGTTTATAAAAATCTTTTCTGTTCATTGTAGGATGGAACGATAATGCCTCATGAATCCTATGAGGTAAAGGTCATGGATTCATCATGAAGTACTGCTAACCAAGGCAGCAGGCCTCCAGTCAGCAACAGAGTATGCAAAAAAAAATCTATGAATGTGGCAAGTGCTAAACTTTTCTATCTGAGAGGTAAGAAAAAGTGCTAGACTTTTTCTTTCTGGTGGTAACTTTCTCTTTTACTTCATATTGAAAAATCCTCCCTGAAAATCTCTCTTGCTTTTCTACGTAGCTCCCTGATTAGCTCTACATGGGCTCCTCATTGCCCTACACAGCAGCCTCCCAAAAGAGCTCTCTCTCCACAGCCTCTCTTGCATGACTCTACTCAGCTTCTTCAACCCTCTACACTGCATCTTCTCACAGCCAAACTCTGTGAGAACTCTATGTTTTCAGGGCCCAACCCATTCTCACAAGATGTGTCACACAGTTTATCTCGGGCTAGGTAGTCACACTGACCAGCCAGTGAGTAACACTTGGTCATGTGTGTAGCTCTAAGTTGCTGAGGGGTCCCAGACAGAAAAATGATATTGAAATTCAAGACTTAAAAAAAACAATTGTTTAGCTGGACCTTGAATGGTAGGGAGTGCATGCAAACAGTCCATTACTCCATGAGGTTTATGTCTACCAAGGTTGCCTCAGTCCTGACCTTGAATCAGCAACAAACTCCTAGGAAAATGACCTTGTGTATTTGTCTCCAGGAGCAACTAGTTTGCTTTGAATTTGTTCTGAAGTCTAAAATTAGCTGTCTTTATGACGGGAATACTATTTCTTTTTTATGTCAGTCTGTAATGTAAAATATACTATTGTTTCTATTTACCAAAATTATACAGTTAAACAGAGATCACATTCCTGACCATCCATAGTTATATGTGTGTCCAATAGATGGAATATTTTCATGGGATAAACAACAAACAGTGGGAAAAATACACATAGCTGTTATTAGGGAAGAAATTGAAATGGCACATGAGAGAAATTAAAGACAAGTGCAACTGGTCATTTACAGTCAATGGCTACACAGCCTTAACAGGTAGGGCTCCCCATTGAAAAGTCATTTATCTGATGGGTGGATCTGCAGAACACTAGCTGTCACCTGCTTTATACTCACATGGCAGGTCTCAGCAATGAAGCCTGGCTAATAAGGAGGTGCACACATGTATCAACTTTTGTGAACACTTTCCATTGTGTCCAAAGTGGTTGCCCAGATGAGTAAATTCTATTTCTTTGTGTCTTTGCTGATACTTGATTTTGTTCAGCGTTTCATTTCAGGTTTGTGAGTGGTGTCATCTACTTCTGGCTTCAATATGCTTTTTTCCTAAATACTGTAAATGTTTTATAGAGACAGTACTGTCCTTTGACCTGTTCACTTTTCTCCCTGTTTTAATACACTTTTATATTTTTATATTGAACTGCTGAGTTCAAAAAAAAAACAAGTACGAGAAATATTATGTCTGTGTCTCAAATCTAATTGTGTATAAGAAGGATGTGGTAAAGATGCCTTTGGAGCTGAGTGGTGGTGGCACACACCTTTAATCCCAGCACTTGGGAGGCAGAGGCAAGTAGAAGTCTGTGAGTTCAAGGCCAGAATGGTCTACAAGAACAAATTCCAGGACCAAAAAAACCAACAAACCAAAAAAAAAACCCAAAAAACCAACAACAGCAATAAAACAAAACGACAACAACAAAGACAAGCATGCCTTTGGATACCCTTATCATTTTAACACTCACAAATGGTATATTTTGGCCAATGAAAGCTCTTGAATTCAATTCAGCTTATTGTATCTAGGATTAACTTTATACTAAGTACTTTTAAATGTCTGCTTAAAAACTGTTTTTCTGTCCAAGATCATGAAGATATTCAACTGTTTTTGCTGGCAATTTCAGTACTTCATGATCTACATACTGAACTAAAAAACTGCCCAACAATACTTTTCAAAATTGCAGTATGAAACAGGGTCACATTTGATGTTATTTATGGTTTGGAACAACACATGTTTACTGAGAAGCCCACCTGTGGCCAGTTTTTCCAGAATCAAAGTGTCAGAACCAGGGGGGTGATGGGCTGACTTTGGAAGGTCCATTTTGATCCATTTACCTATTTAATTATCCTTATACTCATACCCCACTGTCTATATACTATTTTATGTCTTGACATCCACTGGTATCTTTTTGGTTTTGTTAAAATTGCTCAATCTTTTCAGAAGGTTTATATTTTCTTATACCTTCCATCCTCAGGATATATGATGCTGACTCCCCTATTTAAAATGCTGGTTGGTCAGAACCAGCTTCCCTGTGCCATCTCCAGATCCTAAGCTTAGTTCTGGTCACATCGCTCCTGCATTTGCTGACCCTGTCCTGTGGCAACCTTAAATCTCACTGAAGACACACAGTTAAGAAAAGAAGTCAACATTCCAGGTTATATCACAAAAACTTGAAAGGCCTGAATCCACAGTCATATCAACATCAATAGCTAGAAGTCATTTCTACATCATGTGGATGGAAAATGCCCAGTGATGTCTACCATGGATTAAGGTTGGTTTGGGACAACATAAGACAAGAAAATATGACTGAAAAGTACAAAGTTAGTTGCCCTGAAGAAGTAGCTGGATGCACATAATAGTGATATATTATGCACCTAAAATGTCAAGTGTGGTGGCACATGCTTTTAATTCTAGCACCCAGGAGATCAGATGAGCTCTGTGAGTTTGAGGCCAGCTACAGTTACATAGTGAGATCCTGTCTCAAGATGAATGGATGAATAAATAAATTAATAAAGCTAAAAGGTAGCTTTTTAACGTTCTAACCACATATCAAAATAAATTAGTTGATGAAGTAATGGACATGTTAGCTAGCTTGATTTAATAGGTCTAAGATGGATCCATATATCAAAGTGTCAAAGTAAACTTCATAAATATATGCAATCTTACTTTGAGTAAAAGCAAATTAACAACAAATGTTTATTATATACATGTGTGAAACCATGTATAAGAAACAAAATAAATTTTAATTAAAAAATTTAGATTACACATAAACCTTGACTTTATGATATATGTCAGAGAGCACATATTGTATATTTTTGGTTTATTTTGTTAACTTTGCTGATAGATATAATACAAACTGCATAAAACTTTAAATTCTTTTTGCTCGTTTTGCATTTTACTTGATTAGAATTTTGCTTCCCGTTGCCCCTAAATCTTATCACTTTAAGTCAATATTTTGTGTTTCATCACAAATTTGTGTAAAAATGCCTTAGGCCCTCATATTTCCCTTTGAATCCTATTTACTTCTTCAATAAGTTTTTAGTGAAGTAACAAATACTGTGTAAAAGGATCCATCTACATGAGAATACATTATGAACAAGCAAGACTGATCTTAACTTTTCCTTTCTTTCTTTCTTTGTTCCTTTCTCTCTTTCTTTTTTTTTTGTTGTTGTTTTTCTTTTCAAGACAGGGTTTCTTTGTGTAGTAGCCCTAGCTGACCTGGAACTAGCTCTTGTAGACCATGCTGGCCTCAAACTCAGGTACCAAGCAGGAAGTAGAGGCTGGGCAAGGAGAATTCTAGGAAGAGGAAAGTTGAAGTCTGCAGTAGTCACCCAGATGGAGAGAAAGCCAGAAACAGAGCAAGCAAGATGTGACTACCTCGCCAAAAATGGTGCCAAGCCACATGGCTATCACAGACAAGAATTATGGGCTAATATAAGTTATAAGAGTTAATAAGAAGCCTGAACCACTAGGCCAATCAGTTTATAATTAATGTAGACCTCTGTGTATTTCTTTGGGACTGAATGACTGTAGGACTGAGAGGGACAGAAAACTCTGTCAGTATCTGCCTGCTTCTCCCTCCCAAGAGCTGGGACTAGAGGTGTGTGCCATAACTTTTATGATAGTGATGTGCATATTTTATAACTAAAATACACATTTGAATATACCACACCAATTTAGCTTCTTCCCTTTACATATTGTTTTTTCCATTTAACAAGTATTGCTTGTTGGTAGTAAATTCCCAAGGTTTGCTACTCATAAATAACTCTGTAGGTCAGAGGCTAAAGAGATGGCTTGACAATTAAGAATACTTGCTTCTCTTACAGAGGACCCAGGTTCAGTTCCCAGAACCTACAAGACTCACCATCTTTAATTCCATTTCCAAGGCATCTTATACAAGGTACAGGCATTGTGTGTGTGTGTGTGTGTGTGTGTGTGTGTGTGTGTGTGTGTGTATGCAGGCAAAATATTTATATACATAAAATAAAAAACAAATAAACCCTTAACAACTCAAAACTGCAGGTAAGCTCATAGGCAATTCAGTTAAACCAGAAATCTCCAATGTTCATTGGATAAGCCAAGAGAAGAACAACTGTGATCTGGGTAACACTGCTCAAGAAAGAGGTCACATGGCCTCTGTCAAGGAGTGCCATGGCAAATGACCTTGCACAGGCAACCACTGATTTATTTTGAGACTACTTTTTTCAACAAGAGATTACTTAAAAGTCACTATAAACAAAGAACCATGGCAAGTGTAACTGGAAAGTACTTTATGACTAACTTTATTATGCATTATCCATTTGTCTTTATACTGTGAGGAGTACATGTGTGCACCAAAAGGCTTATTCTTACCCTAAATAGTACTGAAAATCATGCTAGCATCTTCAAAGGTGTTTCTATTCACATTTTAAACACAGCTTACAGGGATGCCTAAGGGGTGACCAGGTGGACTTAATAGTCTCTGAAGGACTAGGTTAGTAAGATAAGGCATTGGCTGCAACAGGTATTTTCAATGGCTCAAGTCAAACCATTTTGTTTCCTTCCCATTTCTCCAGTGGGCAAGATTTCAGACAGAGGGATGCAGTACGAGCACATGAGATCATAATAACTTTTATCATTTTATTACTGATGATATGCAACTTGGGCACCCTTTACATATCCACATACACTTTGGTATTTCCTAATTGTTATCTTAGAGTGAAGCCTGGAAAGAAGGAAGTGGGCTCAAAGTCCCATCTCTAACCAAGAAGTTGGTCCCAAATGATAGCAGCTGGGAGAGGCAAAAATCAGTTTCCTTTACTGGAGTGACTCTGAATATACCAATCACACTCCAGAGCAGGACCGTGTGTGTACGTGCGTGTGTGCGTGTGTGTGTATGTGTGTGTGTTGTTGCTGTTGCTGCTGCTGCTGTTGCTGTTGTTGCTTATTTGTTTTAAAGAGAAAAGAACTTGAAACTGGATGGGTAGAAAGGTCAGTGGGTAAACGTAAGGAATTGGGGGAGGGGAAAGAATTGATCAAAATACATAAAGTTTCAAAGTATAACAAAAAACATTTAAAAAATAATTGCTGATGAAAGTCAACATACTGCTGTATTATGCCTCTACCCACCCACCTGAAAAAAGAGGGAAGCCATCATGTTAGGATCCCAGTCTGCTTCAATAACACACAGCCATCTTACTGACAGACAACTGGCTTGCCTGGCTAGTCATTTCTTCCCAAGCAAAAATGTCTGTCAAAAATCAGACCTGAAGTTGTTTTCATTAAAAATAAAAATAAATGTTGAGTAACTCAGTGCCCCTTACTTAATTAGACATGGGGTGGTGGCTTGCGACAGCCCTTCATCAGCATAGGGTGTGAGGAAGCTGCCTGAGGAGATCTGGATAGACTGCTAGCTCCAGGAAGCAGTGGTTATAAAGAGTGCATTGAAATGGAAATGGGGCAACTCCTGATCTCTTCTGGAATCTGATCATTGCTTTGTGTGTTCTCGCATAAATTTACTTTTTTAATACCCATAATTTATTGCCTCAGTGCAAAAAGAAAATGCAGACTCCATGTTCAATTTTTTTTTTAAGGAGGCAGCTGTAGAGTGTGTTGAACCAAGAACCTTCCTAGAGGAGGGCTCCATGCAGTTGCACACGTTGCTTGTTCATGAAGCTGACCTCTCCGTTTATGGGGTGTATGCTCATTATTCATAAACAAGAGCCCCCCTCTCTCTATATATATATATACAAATTTTCCACTTTGATTTTAATCATTGTCTAAGACATAGGAGAGTAAAGACACTAAAATTAAAATAAAAACAAAAGCATGAAAGAAACACACATACACACACACACACATATATATAGAGAGAGACATAGGTGAGAAAGAAAAAAGAGAGATAATTTCTACAACAGGTATCCGTGGGTCTCAAATACTATGTTTCATTTTGAACAACACTAATTAGGGTTAATGTTCAGTTTACCTGGAGAAACTAATAGAAATATTTTCTCTCATCTGTTAGTATGAGAAAGTTTGTTAAACTATAATTATACATCTAAGCCATTTGCACTAAGAAAGTGTGTGTGTGTGTTTGTGTGTGTGTACAAGGAAGGGGTGGCCTATAGAAACAAATTTGAAAGGAGGGCTGGAGGAGTGAGTGACAACCTGGCTGATAAAGAGCTTATACTGAAAGTATTCAGTATTAAATGCACTTAAGAATGAATAGTAGAATCAGAAAGAAAGAATAAAGCTGACTTTACCTTTACTTTTGAATGGCACCTGAAATGTTCACATTCTGAAAGCATGTCTTATCCCTAAAGGTAATGCTGTATAAAAGGCATTCAGGCAAGAAATTGGGTTGGGTATAAATGAAGAATAATGACATTTGTCTTCTTACTATCTTAATGAGATACACACTTTGTCCCCTTTGATTTTAATCATTGTCAGAGACATAGGAAAGTAAAGGAACTTTTAAGACACTAAAGTCTACAAACGCTAATTCAGGACAGGCTCCAAAAGCTACAGAGAAACCTTGTCTCGAAAAACAAAAACAAACAAAAAAAATTAAAATAAACACAAAAGCATGAAAGGAAAATGTATTCCTTTTCAAAGATACTTCTCTTATAAAATACCAAATATCAGGTTACCTTACTCTAATCCCCAAAATGATTCCAGGAAAATTTCCTGCTGTCTTTTTACTTACAGGATCCTCCAGCTGCTTCTAGACTTGGTTTTCCAGCACCCACATCTGTCTACTCAAGACAGTTGGAGGTAAAGGCTACACTATTAACCTGTTGCTCACTCTCAGCTAAACTTCATTCCTTTGTAGGCTGGTCTAGCATTATACCCTGCCTCTTCTTCTTACAACCCTATAATAATATTCATGGTTTTCCATGTATTCCCAGCCGTTCTCTTGCCCAGATCATTGTCTAATGCCCTTCTGCTTAAGATGCTGTATATTCTTTCATCCAGAAAGCCAGTTTTTCTTCATCTTTCACAAGGTGCCCTCCTTTGCAGATGAATCTCTGCTGGATTTCAAAAGGAAGGTAGCTCTGAGGCTTTTCTAATAGTTGCTCCAGTACGATATGATACTATTCAGGCATGCTGTGCAACAAACCAGTCAAGAACTTTTCCCAAGGCACATCCCAATGACATATCCCTTGATTTTGCTATAACTCATCTAGGCAATGGGTTGCTATGGAACAGTTCACCTTGTCTTCATCCTACAGATCTCCAGTGGTGGCTTTTCCATTAAGACACTGAAAAGAGATTTAGTAACAGAAAACTAGAATTTGAATTTTTACATTGAGACTAATCATCATGACTATATCCAAGGGCTAACAAACACAGGGTTCAAAGACAAAATCAACCTTGAATACAAGGCAAGAGAGAGGTAGAAAGAGAAAGATATTAAAAGGATGAGCCAGAACAGACAGGTAAGTGCTATCCTTCCTAAACTCCAAGTGTGAACCCTGCATGATACACAACTGAACCACCAGGCAAGGATTACCCATAGTGCAACAGTGGCATTACGATTTTGTGCTAACTATGATGGTCAATCTCAATTTTCAATTTGACTCGATCTGGAATCAACTAAAACAGAAGCTGCCCAAAAATCCAGTGAGGAATCTTTATGATCATATTCTTTGAAGTAAGAGAATTACCCTAAATGTGAGCCATGCCTTCTGGTGCCAGCTCTGATAAAAGGACATGGAAGAATGAAACTAGCATTGTTTTTTAATGCTTCCTTTACTCAATGTCAAGTTCATCTACCCTTCAACTGTTTCATTACTTTCTGGCACGGAAGTGTGCTTCTCTAGGCTTCTAAAACTGAATGAAGAGCAACAACTCTCTATGAATCTTCCTGGTGTTCCACACAAGACTGAGACTTCAGAGACATCAAGCATCATCAACCTCATGGGTTGAGCTACTATGGATTCTTTACCCCTTGAAAGTAAGACAGCCATTGTTGGACTACCCAAACCATATAAGCCAATCGAATGAATATTCTCCCTACCCAAGTGTGTGCATGTGATGTGGGGTTCCCCTCTGTATGCTGTGAATATCATTGGTTAATAAAGAAACTGCCTTGGCCTGATAGCTGATAGGGTAGAATATAAGTAGGCAGGGGAAACTAAAGTGAATACTGGAAGAAAGAAGGACAGAGTCAGAGAGAAGCCATGGAGCCACCACTGAAGACAGATGTACTGAAAATTTGCTGGTAGGCCACAACCTCATGGTGATGCACAGATTAATGGAGATGTGTTAAATTAATATGTAAGAGTTAGCCAATAAGAAGCTAAAGCTAATGGGCCAAGCAGTGTTTTAATTAATACAGTTTCTGTGTTATTATCTCAGTGTTAAGCAGCCAGGAACCAACAAACAGCCCCCGCCCCCTCCTGCAATAGGCATGTCCATGTGTACATATGTGTCTACGTGTGTTAATAACAGGTGGATAGTGGATATTGTATAACTTCACCTTGGAAGATGTAAGCAAATATCTATTCACTCCACACATGACATCAATGACTGACCCAGGAATAATCTCACCTACATCTAGTTTAAGGAGCATGTGAGTTTATCAGGGTGGCCTATGGGATCATAGTTGAATGGTGGTAGAATCATGAGACAATGTGGCCACATCACTGAAAACCCTATTCATAAAGAATGGTGTCCCTGGAGCTTCTAATGCAACTCATCTGGCCAGAGTCTGCTCTTATCAGCAATGGTTTTGCTTCCACCAATTTCTATAGTTGTCTATTGAATTTTGTAAGTTTCCAGATCTTCTGTGACCCCATTAAGTTTCATTTGTTTCTTGAGTTTTATGAGCTGTCCTCCATTTGCTTTCAGCTGTTGGCTCCAGCTCTTAAACTGTTTTCTCAGTTCTTCTTCTGCAGTGTCCTCTGTGCCCGAGAGAGGTGACATAAATATCTGATTGTTTTCTCCCGTTTATGGGTGAGTGTTGGACCACTGGGTCACAGCAACAGTCACTTATTCTCAGGATTTTGATTCATTATAAGAGCCGAAAATATGACCTATTGTAAACACAGAAGAATTTTCCTCAGTTACTGACTTGCTGACAGTGGCAATAATAATTTGATGAAACACAAATATTTAGAAGGCACTTCGCTAGAGATATCATATCCATTTAGAAAAACAATTGTTCCTTCTCTACTGAGGTCTACAACCTCTCCAGCTATTTACCTATTTTGCTATTAACCCGGCTTACAGTTCCAATAGTGAGTTTCTGCTTTTTGGAGTGGACCTTAAATCCAATCAGAGAGTAACTGGTTGCACTTGTAACAATCATAACACTATTTCACCAGTAACTATCAGTATTTTTGCCTGGCAAGTTGGTGTCGTAGTATCCAATGTTCCTAGCTAAGCTGGACTGTTAGTGACAACTACCTAACAGCAAGCCATATGGCACTATCTGACACCATGAAATACAGCTACCAGGAAGAGAAATAGAACACTTTCCCAGCCTTATTTCTCCATGTCTTGCAGCCAAAGGACTTCAGTGCCTTCAAAAATAATGACTCACCCTCTAGTTATGACACGCATTCAACAGCAATGGCAGATCTTCCTAATGGTGGGCTCTATAGGATGTCCTTGGCCAACAAGTTGTAGGGAGGTAGTCTACCCTTTCACTGGGAGTTTCTCCTAACAACTTTGTGGTTCTTGCGAATGCCCTTTCTCATTGATGCACAGTGTCTTCAATCAGACTCCGGAACTGCTGTCTTTATTGTTCCTGCAAGTGTTTTCCCACATCTGTAAACCATGCGAGCATTATCATTATATAAATGAAACCTTTTACAAAGTATTAAGAGGCTCTCTGAAGGCCCAACAGTATTCATTCCAAGTAAGTGTCAGTTGTTCTTGATAGCTAAAACAAATTTTCCATCTTAGTTTGCTTCTCTTTTCTATGTTAAAACACTTACCAAAAACAACTTGGGGATAAACGAGTTTATTTCACCATACACTACTCAGGTCACAATCCATCACTCCTGGAATTGAGGGCAGGAACTCAAGGCAAGAACTCAGGGCAGAGACTATAGAGGAATGCTGCTTACTGGCTTGCTCCCCATCACTTGATCAGTTTGCTTCCTAATAGGATGCAGGACCACATGCTGAGAGGTGTCACGGTCAGCAGTAGAGGGAGCCCTCGCACTCAATGATTAATCAAGAAAATGATCCACAGAAATGCCTACAGACAAATTGGGTGGAGACAATCTCTCAATTAAGTAAGTCTAGTCTGTGTCAAATTGACAAAATAAAATAGAACAGAACAGTTGCTAAAGACTCACTCAAAATGAAAAGATGCAATAAGTTGTATCTGTTTTTCTGCATGGGAGATTGGAGACGGTCCCTCATATGGGCCTCTATAGCGCAAAGTCATCATCCCTGAGCCATCTTTCCCTCTCATTCTGGGGCATTCTTACTTCTGTGGGGCTTTGTGTCTTCACATTCCTGACCGGCTTGATAGAGCTGGCTCAAGCTGCATATTCCAATGCGGGTCTAATGTGGAGCAGGGCCACGCCCTAGACTGTCAAGCATGCTGCTAGAACCAGCTCCTTAGTTCTAACAGGTTCCTTCCCAGTACTGTGTCCCTTATTTCTCTATCAGGCTCAGGTGGTTGCTTTAAAAGGTCTCCTGAGTATTGGGAGCATGGGGACCTTGAGGGAGGGTTGAAGGGGGGAGGGGAGAGACAGGGAGGGGAGCACAGAAAAATGTAGAGCTCAATAAAAATCAATGAAAAAAGAAGGAAAAAAAAGATCCAGGGTTGAGCAAAGAATCCTCACCCTCAGTATACAATTTTAAACGTTTTCTATTTTATTATGTATGTATGTATGTCTATACACGTGTGTGTGTGTGTGTGTGTGTGTGTGTTGCCCGGATGTGTATTTGTACACCAGTTAGGCCTGGTACCTAAGAAGCCAGAAAGTCAGATTCACTGTAACTGGAGTTGCAGATGTGGTCCCCTGTGTGGTTGCTAGGTGCAGAAAACAGGTTCTCTGAAACAACAGTCAGGGCTGTTAACTGCTTAACAGCCTTTTCAGCTCTTCAATAGTAATTTTTTCATTGAAGAAATGTAGACTGTAGAGTCTGAAACGATAACTGTCAACCCCTAGAGCAAGCCTAATCATTTTCTTCTGTACTATTTTATCGTGTAAGTTCTCTGTGAATTGTTGCTCCAGCTGTAAAAGCTGTAAAGCTCACAGCAGAGCATTTGGCTTCCTGGGGTCCTTCCCCACAACACACACACACACACACACACACACACACACACACACACACTTCAGAAAGTGCATCTAAGGAGAAATCTTGGTATACCTGTCTTTGAGCGACCTAAACAGAACCAATTATCTGCTCTTCCCAACTCTCATACTCTGGGTTGTATAACCAAACATGGACCACTAAGTTATTTATGACCAACAGAGCTTCTCCTAACACATAGAGAATGTCCTGCCACAGAACTCATAGAAACCCCTAAAGCTCTATATCAGTCCAGAGGTTCCTCCTGAATTAACCTCTTTCTTAATTCTTCATGAAAACAGTCATTTCCAGACATCAAATACTGTCCCTCTCATGCCCAGTTATCATAGAGGTGCCTTTTGCACCTCTATTCTCTTCTCTTCTCTTCATTAGGAGTTAGTCTGTGGTGATGTAAGTGTCCCTGGTGACTGGTATGAGACAGTTCTGTGTGGACTGATTGCGTTGGTATGGCCTCAGATTATGTAGCTGTTGTCTCAGGTGTTCGAAGATGTGTGGGTAACACTTCTGCATTGCTGGTGGGAATATAAGCTGGTACAGCCCCTTTGGATGTCAGTGTGGCGATTTCTCAGAAAATTAGGAAACAACCTTCCTCAACAGTAATACCACTTTGGGGTATATATGCAAAGGATATTCAATCATGCCACAAGGACATATGCAAAACTATGTTCATATCAGCATTGTTTGTCATAGCCAGAACCTGGAAACAACCTAAATGCCCCTCGACCAAAGAATGGATAAGAAAAATGTGGTACATTTACACAATGGAGTACTACTCAGCTGAAAAATATAATGACATCTTGAATTTTGCAGGCAAATGGAGGGAGCTAGAAAACATTATTTTGAGTGAGGCAACCCAGACACAGAAAGACAACTATCACATGTACTTACTCATAAGTGGTTTTTAAACATAAAGCAAAGAAAACCAGCCTACAAATCATATCGCCAAAGAACTTAGACAACAATGAGGACACTAAGAGATACTTACACAGATCTAATCTACATGGGAAGTAGAAAAAGACAAGATCTGATGAGTAAATTGGGAGCAATAGGGACCTTGGGGGAGGGTTGAAGTGGGGGTAGAGTCAGGGAGGGGAACAGAGAAAAATATAGAGCTCAATAAAAATCAATTTTAAAAAAAGTTTTCCCAAGTTGAAACAGTTCAGATGCAGTGTTTTCTGGTTACCAGTTTTCGACTGTTGGCAACTCTTGAAGCCCTTGCATGAATGCTCAGTGATGAGGTTCTTTTTCTATCCCATGCGTTAAAGTTCAGAACAGAGAGCTATCTTCATCATTGCTACCTCACTCCTTCCTCACTATCCAAATAGTCTTATGGGTCCTCACTGTTTGGATTCCCGTTAGCTTTCTCTATTGTACTTACCTTTTACGTCTTGTTTACATATAGAACCTCTTAACACATTTGAATATAAAATGTAGTTTCCAATGAAAATAGTTTCCCTGATATTGTAATTTTTACCTCTTTTATTCATAAAGTCATTTACGAATATAGTTTATTTAATATAGTTTATTTCATCAGAATATTCACCACACATCTATTATGTTGAAAATTTAACGCCATTTCCCATCATGACTTCTCAAAAAGGATCCCTTTAGTTTCTTTCCATTAATAGAATTTGTAACAAAGAAATAAAAAAAAATCCAGGCATTAGAAATAATCTAGAAAGTAAATTCACTTTGGGATAAGTATATGCAAAAATGAATAAGTTTTATATGTGAAATGAAGTGAAAACATCAAATTTCCTGTCATTCAGTGTGGGATAAACCATGCACATTATTGGTATCTCTAAATAATATTAAAAATGTAGCTTGTGAGCAAAATTGGGAAATTGCCATGAATAACATATGAAAGGGAAAAGAAAAAGAATGTATTTAGCCATATGTTTAACTTTTTTGAAAGAGAAATTGGACACAAGCAAAAAATAATAGCATCTGGTAAAATGGAAGGGAGAGTGCTCTGTTATGTCCCTTCTGTGTTATCGTCTTCACTTTTCTATATGTTTAACACATTTTAAAATGCCTTCAGTTTGACACAGTATATCCAGCCCATGTTCCAAATAATATATACAATATATTTCAAGTTAAAAAATAGTTTTTTTTCAAAGAAAACAGATTAAAATCAACATGAGATGCATAGAAACACCAGCACACTGTGTTTCAGAAATCGATAAATACTGAAATATACATGCACGTATTTAATGGATGCAGCTGCTTTGATGAATCCAGCTGCTTGATTTGGAATGAGTGTCTATATTCAGACATTATGAAAGATAGAGGAGAGCCATTTTCATGCCAAACTGGATAATATATCAACCCTTGTAAATTATTCTTTGGGGCATATATGAAGGTGAAGTACATTAACCAGAAAGTTAAAAACCCCAATTAAAAGAAATTCTTCTCCAAAAAAATATGCAGAAAAACCTATAAGGCATCTCAAAGGACATACTAATTTTCACATTAGGAAGTAATTAGATATATAATTGAGTGCTGGAGAAACCGAAGAGTTATCCAGCATTGATTTAAAAAAAAAAGTCAAATGTTTGGCAGTTCTAGGAATCTATAAGCTGGGAATATCTCATTCTTTCACGAATCACATGGACTTCACTCATTGTCAGCCATGGTCTAAATCCTAAAAAATATCTCTTCTTCAAAATTATTATCAGTGTATGTATTCCTAGATGCCTCTGTCCTACAGCTTTCTGCTCACCAGTCCTGCCAAACCATCTAGTACAGGGTTACAAAGAGAAACAACTTGCCTAAATTTCTTTACACACTGATACCTAGTTAGTATTAATAGCAGAGGTTATTACTTTCTGAACCTTCAGTTCCCTCAAATCAACAAGAATCAGCATTCTCATCCATTCCCACTTCTGCTGCCCCAAGCTCCTGCCTCCAGACTGTACTCTTTCTCCCTGCAGTAATTTTCACATCGACCAGATGAGTTTCCTTTATTGACTTATGACCTTATTTATCCTATTTAGGATCTTCTTTTTCAATCGCTGCATATATATGCTACATTTTAGATTTTTGTCTCTCTGGTCCTAAAGTTCCTCATCATCCATAGTAGTTTCTTGTTTTTTTGGTGACATTTAAAGCCTTGGGATCAGGGATCCTCACTACTTCATAGCCTCTATTCTATATGACAGAGCACCTCCCCTCCATGTTTACCAGCTTACAGCTTCTTCGACTTCTTAGAAACGTGACTGAAAACTCCAATTTATGCTGCCTCCCATGACTCCTGTTCTTTCTTCAATCCCTCCCTACCTCTCTTAGATTCTGTGGCATGCAGTTCTACGTACGGCTCTACGAACACTTGCAATTTGCTTACCCTATTCTTCGTTTGCTACACTAATCTGGAAAACTTGCTGATTAATTTTTGTCAATTTGACACAAACTAGGATTTCCCATATCAGAGTGGATATTGGTATGTCTGTGCACCATTCTTGATTAACGATAGATATATAATAATCCAGATCACTGTGGGCAATACAATTCCATGCATGTAGTTTGGAAATATTTAAGAAAGCAAGCTGACGAGGCCATGGGAAGCAAGCCAGTAAGCAATATTCCTCCAAGCTATCTGCTACAGTTCCCACCTCCAGGTTTGTGTCATGACTTCCTTGGATGACAGACTGAAACCTGTGAACCCTTTCCTCCCTCAGGTTGCTTTGGTCCATCTTTTATCACAGTGGCAGAGAGGCAAACTAGAACAGTGCTTTGCCAGCTATCTGGTGCCATGGAATATTGTGACTGTAGCTTAGTTTCACCGTGACTCCTAGCTGTTTTCTCCTCTAGCTGTCTTAGAGATCACGGGAGAGTATAGCCTAAAGCAAGAGGGACTAAAATCTTTACTCAGAGCATCAGACAATGTAATCTCTGAGGGTTAAGAATTATAGGAGTAAGGTGCCCAGTCACATGGCTTAATCACATGTGGCAAAACATGGTTTTCTGTAGAGGCTTTTGAATAACAACAGCTGAAGTGAATTAACTCCTATCCACTACACCTAGGAGGAATAGGAAGCACATTTCAAGAACAATTCCATGTTTTAAAGAAACTGCGGTCACAAGACTCTTGTCTTTCTTTCCTGGAGTTTTCTCACAAGTACTCAGAATTCCCACATGAGTCTACTCTTGGACTGTGTTCCAATAGAAAACAAACACCAAAGTTGATTTGTCCCCTTTTAAGATCATGTTGATCAATCTCAATTGAGTCTGAAGTGGTATCTGCCAATCTTAATATTTCCTACCACCCCAAATACCTATTTCATAACGTCTGTATCCCTACCTTACAAACTGCTGATTATCACTTAGTTGTTTACTTTGTCACACAAGAGAAATGGCCCAACTGATCACTCCCAGATATAAGAGACTCATCAGGGAAATTTCTCAACTGATCACTCCTAGTTACAAGAGTTTATCAGGAATAATATTGCTGAAATATTTTGAGGCATGGCCTACAAAATTCACATATGTGGCTGTTTCTAAAAGAAGTACATATTGAACTGTGTAGAGAGATTTTCTCCACCTTTCCTCTTTCTGTAGATTTCTTTTAATCATTTGTTTGGTTAGTGTGTGTGTGTGTGCTTGTGTGTGTGTATACACATGTATGCATGCCATGACATAAGAAGACAACTTGTAGGAGTTGGTTCTCACCTTCTACCACACGGATCCAGTGGTGAAACTCAGGTCATAAAGCTTTGTGTCAAGTATCTTTACCCACTAAAGCATATTTAAGTCCTTTCCTTGTGGTTTACTATCAGCATCTTAAAAATCTTCTGTTTTCTCATGTCTTCAGTAAGGAATGGCATCAAATAGTTTTCCATAAAAAAAGTATAGATAAAGGTTGTGTAGCCATTACCTCTGAGCTCCTGGAGAGAAACGCATAAGTCTTGGAAGTAAATGAAACTCACAAATCTCAAGAAGCCTGAAACATAAAGGATTTAAAAGCCCCCCGAAGTAACCTTGTACCTTTGCTTTTGTAAGTGACCTAATAAACACACAGACTCACTAAGCTACATGTAAGTTGAATAGTTTCTTTCCTTAGCTATCATTGTCCTAGATGAGGTGAATATATGTTGTTCATTTCTACCCAAGAAAAACGTCACACAAAACTAGGACCTTAAAAACCAAAGATTATCGGCAATGACTGCTAAGACATGGTACCGAGACTGAGACATGTGACTATTCAGTGCCCTCCAAGGATATCCCAGGGTGGTCATCTTCCTCTAAAGAAGGAAGATGTGAAGACATGTCTCCTGGATGAACAGGGGACAGCTCATAAGTTTAAGGATGCCTCCCAAATGTCTAATGAACTAGATTACATGCTACACACGAGCTGTGTCATCAGTGATGCATCCTTTGCTGTGGACAATGAGACATGCCACTGAGGCTGAGGTGTATTTTCAGAAAGAACTTGCCAATGTAAAAGAGGAAGCACAATGGTAACGAGCTATGTAGATACTTTCCTATGCAGCAGCTTCTGATTTTGCCTGAAAACTGAGAAAAAGGAGTCTATAGAAAGATAGGATGAAGGTATTAGCATGCCCTTCCAATACATGGCAAGCATATAAATGAAAATTATAACTACCATGGCCTCCTCTTAAACTTACCATCTTCTCACCCTCTAATTTATAGAAATTAGAAACCTGGGCAATATAAGCAGTGCCAGGGATGTAGGGATGTAGTCTACTTTGTTCACTATTAGTGTGTGATTAGAGATTTGGGCAAATGTTCTCCTGAACAGACTTATACTATCGTCGAATTGAATTGTATACAACCTTTAACAAAGCACTTCTGTTCCTGAGTAGGCAGCTTGTGATGGTTAGCTTTAAATACCACATTACCTCCACAAAGGGATGCCCAGATTGTTGTTTTGCATTCAATACAGTGGCTGCACCTTAAGCAACTGCTTTTCCAACTGGCACTTGCAACTCCATGGCTACCCGCAGAGGTTTGGCCACATGGACTGCAGAGAGGCTGAATTCCTTTCCCTCGAGCACCAGGGATATCACAACAGCTAAAGGAAACTTCATCTAAATCTCTATCCTTCTATAGAACACAGGAATTAAAGGATGAGGTGAAATCCTGCTAGCTCAGAGAGGCTGAATAGCCAAAGTAGTTAACTTTCTTTCCCATCTCACAGCTCCAGAATAACAACCATCTTGCCCAGTCCCGCCTAAAAAACCCTCGCTTAGCTCCTCCCTACCACTTCTTGTCAGCTAATTGCTGATGCACACTCCTGGCCCCAGGTTAATTTTTTTAATCAAACAAATGTAACTCATCCTTGCATCATCAACAAAGGCAGAAGAAACAAATGTAACACACCTCTACACAGTTAAAATCATATTCCATGGCACCAGATAGCTGGCAAAGCACTGTCCTAGTTTGCCTCTCTGCCCTGTGATAAGATGGACCAAAGCAACCTGGGGGAGGAAAGGGTTCACAGGTTTCAGTCTGTCATCCAAGGAAGTCGCAACACAAGCCTGGAGGTGGGAACTGTAGCAGATAGCTTGGAGGAATATTGCTTACTGGCTTGCTTCCTGTAGCTTCCTCAGCTTGCTTTCTTACACATCTCCGAACTTCATGCATAGGGTTAGTACTGCCTACTGTGATCTGGACCCTTACATATCAATCATTAATCAAGAAAATGGTGCACATACATAACCATATCTACTCTGATAGGGGAAATCCTAGTTTGTGTCAAGCTGACAAAAAATAATAAGCAGAATTATCTCCTTGTCAATTATATACCTTAATCTTTCCTTTCTTGCTGTGTCCAAGGCCTCTTGTTAATATCACAGCATTAAAATAGAACATATTTGTAAGGTCTCACTATGTATTAAAATTTTTTCAATGATTGAAAGCCTAAGTTATCAGCACTGGAGACCCAGCACCCACATCATGTGGGTTTCAGCCATCTAATTCCAGTACCAGGGCATCTGCCACCTCTTCTCTGTTCTTCATGGGCATCTGCAATTGTGTTCATAACTACAACCAGTTACACATAGTCACACACAGTTAAAACCCATGAAAAATAAACCTTAAAAATGCTGAAGTTTTCATTTTAAGTAATCCAAGTCTCTTAAGTTTGAAATGTGATAAAATGAAAAAATAATCTGTATGCTTTCTTACCCCAAGAGAGAAGAACAAGTCATAGTTACAATTTAGATCAAAGAAAAACCAAAGATAAAAGTGCAATGCCCAAAGTCTCACAAGCTTTTGGGCTCCGAAGGGCCTGAGCAATCCCACGTCTCCATCCCAGCTCTGCCATCAGCAGCACATATAACTTCTTTGAAGATTCAGATGTGCCCTACTCCACACCTGCTGCTTTCCTTAGTGGCCACTCCACAGTCCTTGCATTTACAATAGGCTGAGTTCTCCACTGCAACTGAGGTTGCATGTTTCCCAGCGACCTCTACTGTCCTCTCTTCAGAGAAGCTCCGACCCTGACACAGAGTGTCAAGCCTCAGATTTTGTCCCTTTTCCTTTCATCTTTAAAAATAAATGCCATCTAGGAGATTCATACACATTATTAATTTCAGCTACTAGATTGTGCTTTATGTAACCTTGGCCCACTCTGGACCACAGCTTCTGTGTGCTGTGAGGAAATACTTTTCTGAAGATTTCACCTCAATTATGATGATATCTTATGAACCACAGCTGAGTGTTCAGCTGCAGCTAACCAACATAAGTTGTCCTAGAGAAGCACCAAAAGATTTCATGTCCACAAATTCTTAACTGTGCTTGTAATGCAAACAACCTTGAGAGTGGTTTTCTTCCCTCTAAAAAATCTCACAGGGCCTCCACCATCTGTGTTTCGCTCAAAATTCTTGTCTTCTCAGTTTTCACATAACAGTCCATTGAGTTGTAGGCATTCAATAACTTTCCAGCCCTAAGTTCCACTGAACGTTCCCACTATCCTTAACAAAACCAACACGATCATGTCTAAGCAAAATCCCACTCCTGGTAACAATTTCTGTTCTACTTCCTTTGCATTGCTATGGTACTCCATGATCAAAAGCAACTTGAAGAGAAAGGGATTTATTTCAAACCCTACGTTACAGTCTTTCATCAATGCAAGCTAGGGCACGAGCTCAAGGAAGGAGCTTGGAGGTATTAGTTAAAGTGGAAAACACAGAAAATTCTACTCATGAACTTGCTCTTCCTGGCTTGCTCAAATTCAGTTCTATAAGCTAGAACCACCCACCTATTGTATGACAATTTTTCCCCCAAAGAGGCACAAACATCTACTCACCTGAGAAAGAGAGCCCATGACAGACCAAAAGACAAATATCACCAGAGTCTATCTTGCTGAACCAGTGGGTATTATTGGACTTACAGGAATGAGGGTGGAGGTCGCTTTCAAGAGCAGAGGTAGCTTAACGTGAGTCACATCAACAAAGTCCACCCCAGTATGTGTGACAACTCACCAAAGCTGGAAATCCACAACTCATTTTATAGCATCAAGCCGCTCAAAATGTTTGAAGTCGTCCTTTCCAGGTGATCCAGTTAGTCTAAGTTTCTTCTTAGCAGCTTAGGTGGACTTTTTCCTTGCAGGAATTCAGTCAGTCTATTTCTTTCAGACATGTTAGCTTGTTTCTGTTTCCTCCAGACAACTACATCCAAAAGTCTTTTCTCAGCACACTTTGCTGTTTATATACTTTTGGGAAGGGAGGGGCATAGTGAATCTAGTCAGTTTCAGGGATTTCCTGAAGTTATTTTGAGTTGTTTATATCCTGTCTTAACAAACTTCCCCATGGTATTTGCCCTCCCTTCGGGACACCCTGGTGTTTCACCTCCCTGCAAACATCAAGTTTTAAGAAGTTCTCTTCCAAGATTGAAGGTTTTTATCTTGGTGGAAACAACTACATAGCTGCACAGGAGCAGCACTGCACACAATGCATGTGCCTTTTCCACAGCAACCATTAACCAAAAAAGACAAAAAAAAGTCCCATGATATGGCCACAGGCCAATCTGATGGAGGCAATTCTTCATTTGAGTGCCCCTTGTCTCAGGGAGTCTAGTTTGTGACGAGTTGACAAAAGCTAACCAGCACAAACATTATTTCTATATATTTCTATGAAGATGTTTCTAAAAGACAATGGCTGATAGATGAATAAGGAAGCACAATCCCTTACTCAGTCATTGTATGTGAGTATTATTTGGTTTACCAAAAATGAACAAAGAAGTAGAAGAATATCAATTCCCTGTCCCATCTAATCTCCTTTTCTTTTGCCTACTCCCTTTTCTTTCTTTCTCTTTCTCTTTATATATTTTCCACTTTCTCAGAAGAGGGATACCCTTTTTCTCTGTGACTTCAGTATCACAACTTTAAGGTACCTCATGCTTTGGCTCTAAAACATGTACTAGTAATCTTCTGGGTGTTTGATCATAGACAAAGAGTTATGTGTCAGATCTGCCCCAACAGGTTCAAACATTCCTAAGAAGGGGGGTGTGAACTGAGGAAAGAAATAGACAAGAGACAGAAGTTAAGTGTCGGGACGTCTTCAATGAATACTGTAACAAACAGTCTCAAGTTTAATACTCAGTCCTTATATACCCCAATCAAAGGGGGAAGCACAAGACTTCCATGATACAAAGAATAAGCAAGTGAAATTACCTCCTCACATCTCAGAACACCTGGTAACCATGCCCTAAGTCAAACATCCTCTTGACTGGCCTTTGAAGATTAAGGCAACCAGTAGCCACACCCTTGGTCAAACATCTTGTTGTTCATCCTCGGGGTACAAGAATAGGTTTAAATTCTCTGACCTTTAGTCAAGATGGAATGGATCCAAAACTGTGGACTCTCACAGTTATGTTACCAGTTTTCTTGATTCTGAATTTCCGCAACTGAATGATGAATAAACTATGCCAATGACTTGACTTGGTTCTCCAACTTGCAAAACACCTATTATGGGGCTTCTCAGCATCTATAATTACATGAGCCAATACCTAATAAGTCCTCTCTTTCCTATATCTATATCCATGTATGTAAATCCATTCATTTCTATATTAGTCTTTAGTAGTTTAAAGATTAAGCAATCTCTTACAGACTTAAGTGTTTAAACAGTCCTTGTCTCTTAGCTTGAGATCCTGACTTTGGAGATGGTAAAGTCTTTACAATTGGAGGCATGGGTGTTAAAGAAAAAATGCTGAGTTTAACGCTATGAAATCAATAGTCCAGCTCTACTTTTGAGCCTGAAATGTCATTTCCTGGTATGACTCTGCTATAATGTGACCAGCTGCCTCACATTCCTACAGTCACAATACGCTCACACCTTTATGACTTCCCTGCCATCATGGACAGTGTCCACTGAGCCATGAGTCAAATAAACAAAACTCTCCTCCATTTAGTTGATGCTTCAGCTAAAGGTCAGTTATGTAAAAGTGACATGTGTACACAGTCTATTGGTTTGTTTCCTTAAAGAACAATGTCCAGATCTGTGAAGATGGCTCAGTGAGTTAAGAGCCCTTGCTGTGTACACATGCAGACCTTAATTCAAATCCCCAGCACCTACATAAAACACAGGTGCTTGGCACCTGCCTTTAAATCCAGTACTCTAGGAGACAGAGACACATGTATCTCTGTGAGTTTGAGGCCAGCTTGGTCTCCATAGTGGAATTTCAGACCAGTCGGATCTATATAATGAAACTGCCTCAAACAAACAAATGAAAACAGCTCACCCCTGTTGGGGGCAGTGAAGGGAGGATTTCTGTCATTTGCTGGCCATGAGCTTAGCTACAGATTCAGATGGAGACAGTTTCTGGAGGAAATAAGGTGGACAGTGATAGAGCAGGATACTCAGCATCCTCCTCTGTACATGCATGTATGTGGGCTCATGCACCAGCACACCCAAGTACACACATACCACACACACATGCACTCACACACATACACACTCACACACATGCTCACACACACTCACACACATGCTCACACACACTCACACACATGCTCACACACACTCACACATACACACTCATACATGCTCACACATACCATACACCCACACACAAAAACCCCCACGCCTATTCTGGAAAGTTCTTTTCTCACGCATTCTTTGTGGTTTGACAAAGTGCTGTAAAGTCATAACTTCCAATATGGTCTGTCCAGCTATAATCATTTTTACAATATTTAACATTTATCAAAGTGAGAGAGTTCTTTCCCTTTATTTTTATTTTTTTCTTTTCCTTTGTGTGTGCACATGTGTTCTTTACATGTACTTGTGTTTGTGTGTATAAACCAGAGGTCAAACTCAGGTGAAGTGTTTCAGTTTCTGTCCGTCTTGAGCCAGTTTCCCACAGGCCTGGAGCTAACTAAGAAGGTTGGTTGGCTGGTCAGAAAGCCCCAGAGATCTACAAACGAGTAAATCCCTAGTTCTGAGATTATTTTATGTATTTATTTATTTAATTTTTCCATTCAAAAATTTTCACTTCACCCCTCCTCCCATTCCCCTCCCCTCCCTTCCCCACTCATCCTCCTTCCTCCCCCTCCAGCCTTAAGAGAGGGCAGGGTACCCTGTCCTGTGGGAAGTCCAAGGCCCTCCCCACTACATCTAAGCCTAGGAAGCTGTGCATCCAAGTAGACTAGGGTCCCAAAAAGCCAGTACATGCAGTAGAAACAAGTCCCAGTGCCATTATCAATGGCTTCTCAGTCAGCCCCCATTGTCAGCCACAATCAGAGAGTCCGGTTTGATCACAAGCTCGTTCAGTCCCAGTCCAGCTGGATTTGGTGAGCTCCCATTAGATCAGTCACACTGTCTTAGTGGGTGGATCAACCCCTCGCTGTCCTGACTTCCTTGCTCATCTTCTCCCTCCTTATGCTCTTCAACTGGACCTTGGGAGCTCAGTCCAGTGCTCTGATGTGGATCTCTGTCTCTATCTCCATCCATCGCAGACAGAGATTCTATGGTGATATTCGAGATAATCATCAGTGTGATTATGGGGCAAGGTCAGTTCAGGCACCCTCTCCTCTGCTGCCCAAGGACCTAGCTGGGGACATCCCCATGGACACCTGGGTTCCCCTCTAGAGCCAAGTCTTTTGCCTCACCTAAAATGGCTCCCTTAATGTAGATATCTTCTTCCCTGCTCCTATATCCGCCCTTCCTCCATCTCAGCCCTCCCACTCCCCCAAGCATTCCCCAATCCTTCGCTACTGCCTTCTTTTTCCCCCATCCCCTTCACCCACCCCCACTCCCACCCCCATGCTCCCAACTTTTGCCTAGTGATCTTGTCTGCTTCCAATTTCCAGGTGGATTTATATATTTTTTCTTTGGGTTGACCTTGTTATTTGGCTTCTCTAGGCTTGTGAACTATAGGCTCAATTTCCTTTGTTTATGGCTAGAATCCACTAATGAGTGAGTATATACCATATTCATCTTTTAGGGTCTGGGTTATTTCACTCAGGATAGTGTTTCTATTTCCATCCATTTGCATGCAAAATTCAAGATGTCACTGTTTTTTACCACTGAGTAATACTCTAATGTGTATATATTCTACACTTTCTTTATCCATTCTTCCATTGAGGGACATCTAGGTTGTTTCCAGGTTCTGGCTATTACAAATAATGCTGCTATGTACAAATGCTTTTGTAATATGATTGGGCATCTCTTGGATATATTCCCAAGAGTGATATTGCTGGATCCCGAGGTAGGTTGATTCACTATTTCCTTAGAAACCGCCACACTGATTTCCAAATTGTGTATAAATACATCTGTTTCACTGTTATTGGTTTTGGGAGGGATTGCTTTATATTATGAGTTAGGGGATCAAACACTCTGATCCCAAATTCTGAATGAGCTATTTTCTTCATCTAAAGAAGTTATATTCTTTGAAGGCTAACACTCTCTATTTAACTTCTTTCTATTTTAAATTGTTTCAGGATTTATATTCTTATATATTCAAATCTTACTAGTACTTATTTTCTATATTCTGACATCTTCAGCACTGATTATTTTTTATTTCTACTTGATTTGTGCAAATTCACTTTTTTATTACAAATCTAGACACTGCGTCAGAATCCTAAGCCTTAGAGATTACCATGGTGTGTCTCTTCCCTGATTGTATTGCTGAAAGCATTTCTTCTGCAAACTAAGGCCTCTTTGGCCTTAATTGCCTAATCTAATTCCTTATGTCTACTAAGGAGTTACACAGCTGCATTCCTCACTCCCACTGCTATTTTTAGTTGGCCATTATTCTTTTTGAAATCTGTATGAGATCAATAGACCTCTCTGAAGGGCCATTCTTCTTGATAGGAAAACAAATGTGTCTCCCTGCCTGCTGAAAATGTTGAGATTTATCTACAGAAAGTCATCTGCCAATAGCATTTTGATGTGTTTGAGAGGCCCTCTAACTCAGACATATTAGATTTTTTATTCCATATGTATTATTTCTTAAGAAAAGCAAATCAATACAGACTTGGCCAGAAAAGAAGATAATTGTCATTGTGCAAAGTACTTAATTCAGCTCAGAATCATAGATGCAAGAGTGGAAACATGTATTTGAGTAACCAGGCAGTACTAAAAATATAAGTAGGGCGATTCATCTTTTATTGTGATCAACCATAGTTTATACATACTTTTATCCAAATCATTTTGTGTAGGTGTCTAGTGAAGCATTAAGACAAACAAAAGTCCCCTCCCCTGTGTGACCCTCTCTGGAACTCAATACCATAGTGGGCCTGCTTTGGTAGCCTGTCCAAGTCCCCTGAACTGATGTGTGCTGGAATTTGCACCATCAACTTCCTTCTCCAAGGAAGCAATGTCTCTTTATATTAAATGTGAATTTTAAACACAGTTTTCTATATGTCAAGATATCCTGACACCACAGGTTATTTTGTTACAGCTCTCTCTTTCTTTTTTTTTCCTCGAAACCCTGCCTCCCCTAGCCTCCTTAATCTATAACACTTCAAAATATTTGTTCTTCCTTAAAAAGGAAAACTATACTCTCTTTTTATATATATACCTTCATCCACCTCCTCATGGAATCAATGCCCTTTCTTTTCTTATCAGCTATGCTTACACTTTCCTGATAAACTTCCAGGCGCTATGTGGATCACGGAGAGCTTTATAAATGTTCCCAGAAATGGTGTTGTTTGCCTCCAACACAGGCTCCAATGTGATGGTGATCAATTTATCTCTCCTAAAAGTCACGTTCTGATGTCAGTACAATTTCCAGTTTCTTAATCATTACCGCTATCATTACTCTCTGTGGTAGTCAGTTTTCTTCCTCTTCTAACACTTGATATTCTCCAGGAATCTTTCCATTTTTTACACTCTTCTTGCTTATCTTCCACTTCCTAATTTTATGAAGAATCATGGAATCGTTGCGTCCTCAGCCCCACACAGTCAGCCTTGTATTTCTACGAGCTCTGCACATATGCTTTTCAACTACTCCTTGTGTGTTCCTACACAAGTAAATTGAAAGCAAATTCTTTACAGAATGTTCGAGCCTTGCTTTTCTATCCAAACTCTCACACAAAATTTTGGTAACAGCTTATAATCCAAACTCTAAGCTTGAAAAGCCCCCTTCTCACCCCACCTCTCAAGTATGGACTCTTTGTATCACTTTATATCTCCACTCTTTCTTTCACACATTTGATTCTTGCTGTCTGGCTGCCACAGCCTTAGTTCAGATTCTTGTTCCTGTGGAAACTTCCCATTTCTCTGGCAGACTGCAACACAATGTGCGTGCCTTTACTGCTGCACTGCAACCTGCTGAGGTCACGTCAGATCTGGCTCTGAGCTGCTGTGGCAGTCTTTCTGGGTAAATATTACCAAGGTCTTAGCACCTCATCCCCTGGATCTACTTTTGTCACCAAAGTCACCAATCCTAACTTGAGTATTACGGGAATAAAGGGCTGGTCATAGAGAATGCAAGCCTGACAAACCACTGCTAGATTAAAATCAACTTTATTAGAACATGCTGGTTTCAAAATTCTATTCCATTATGATTTGAATAATTATTTATATTGAGTTTATATAAATAAATGAATACCTATAGTTGTTTAAAAGAATATAATGAAATTATGTTCTGGAAGCTTCTACTTCAGTAGTGAATCTCCCTGTCACATCTTTAGGTTCACTGTAAGATTGCTCCCAGAGGGGTAGCAGGGTAACTGTCACCCCTTGGAGAAGACAACTCCTTTTTTTTTTTTTTTGCATGTTCTTGGAAACAATAGCTGGTGCTCTGACATGGGCAGTCCCACACTATTCTGTATTCAGGAAAATACTCTCTGTGGCAGGAAGAAACTGTGTACAAAGAACTAATTACAGTTGTGAGGTTGCATTCTTGTGGCAATTAGCACATCACGGGGGTGTGTATTTTGCAATAAATACCAGCTGGTCTAACATGAGAAGCCTTGTAATTTGAGAAAATGGCAAAAGTCCTGAGTGAGAAACCATTGTTTTAAAGGGCTTTATTTGACATGGGAAAGATTTAATTTTAAAAAGAAAAAGAAGTACGAATTCAAAACCAGCAAAGTCTAATGCCTTTTCCGTGCAGCAGTTTTAATAGGTGGAAAGAAAGCAAGGATGAGACCATGCCTGTGTTGTCCTAAACAAAGCAGAGTAACACTCCATTATGTCTTATTTCCAGATGTAAAAGCGCTGTGATTTGTGACATCAGCATCATCCTACAGACACTTCGGTTCTTTTTTTCTCATCCTCACAGTGGGTGTGAAGACCACCCTGATACCCAGTACTCTCAGGGAGAAACACAGCTTTCGGACAGCCGAGTGCTTGCAAATGGTGGGACAACTTAATTTCAGGTCTTCCGGCTCCAAAGACCAAGCCTTCTTTGTTCTTCCTACTGAGTGACAGGATCCGAATAGCAGTCTTCCTTCAGGCTTTGTTCTCCAAGAGAAAGTTTAGCCTCACAAATATTGCTTACTTCAAGGAACAGCAAAGGTCAGCTTGCTTTGTGTTCTGTTGCTCTGGTCTGTCAGCATCTTGCCTCTGTACCAACAACCTCCGCCACACTGGAGGGGGCCTCTCTGGAGCCCTCATGCTGTCCCAGAAGACACACCTGCTCGTTGCATTAAAGTACTCAATTATTCAGGTGAAGACAAGACTGTATTTTCTTCTAAATAATTTAAATCTCATTGGTCGTCACGTGTTGATGACTGAAAGTAGCCCATGTGCTGTTCTAGAAGTTTCAAAGCAACTGTTTCTTTTTCTTTGTATTAATAAGTTCCAAATAATGTAATAAATATACATAATAAGCAATTAATACATTTAAAGTAATAATATAATTGCATCATTTCCCCTTCACTTTCCTCCTCCAGCTCTTCCTAAGCAACATTCCCTTTCAAATTCATGACCTCTTGTCTTTGATTGTTGTTAAAAGGATGTCTGTTTCGTCCCCCATGTGCGCCTAAGAGGCATTACTGAATTTGACTTTCATTTCAGCTGTTCTTCATTTCATTAGGATCAGATGCTTAAAAAAATCAGTCAGTGGCAACAAGTAAATAAATAAATAAGATTATGTTTTTAGTTTCACTAATCATTATCCCTAAAAACAAAAAATGAATGCCCAAATCAAAATGGGCTTTGGGGACTGCTGAACTGATACTTTTGTTTAGCTTTTCCTGGCTCAGATCCTACTCTTCATTTGAAGCTTTTCTTTCCGTGGAAGACTTACCAAGTCACTACCCTCTGCCAGAAGCACCAGCCATCTGACCCTGCTGTGAGTTTGCTCATCCCCTGTGTGTATAACACTGCATAGGATAGTGTTCTGTATTATTGTGTAGTGTTTTCTATAACGTTGCTGCCAGTGTCCACCATTCTCACTGCCTTGTTAAGTGAACCATGTTTTACCTTCCACAGTCACCAAACAGCATCATCTAAAGAGTTGGTTTTCAGTGACAGTAGTTCTGTGAGAAATACAGAAAAGATGCTACCTTTAAAAATGATGTGGCTCCTGTAGCCAACGCCTGCATTTTCCCATTGTGGCAAAAACTGAGGGTCCTCACTGGCCAATCCAATCTGGAGAGGCACCTTATGCACAGTAACTCATTGACATCCCAGAGGCTGATTAAAGCATCTGCACTTCCTGTGGCCAAGTATTTCCCCATAGGGTCAAACTTGATACCGATGAATTAGAAGGGTGGGCATTGATCGACTGCACAGGCTTTAGTTCGGGGTAGCTGAGAATGTTGGTATAGCCATTGCCATTGGTCAGTAAGAACATCTTGATTCCAGGAGATTTCGTTGACC
>PVIU01008428.1:0-83351 GCA_004026605.1 Ondatra zibethicus
GTGGAGTCACCACAGGAGAGATGGTGGGGTCACCACAGGAGAGATGGTGGGGTCACCACAGGAGAGATGGAGGGAGTCACCACAGGAGAGATGGAGGGGTCACCACAGGAGAGATGGTGGGGTCACCACAGGAGAGATGGAGGGAGTCACCACAGGAGAGATGGTGGGGTCACCACAGGAGAGATGGAGGGAGTCACCACAGGAGAGATGGTGGAGTCACCACAGGAGAGATGGTGGAGTCACCACAGGAGAGATGGTGGAGTCATCATAAGAGAGATGGTAGAGTTACCACAGGAGAGATGGTGGAGTTACCACAGGAGAGATGGTGGGGTCACCACAGGAGAGATGGTAGAGTCATCACAGGAGAGATGGTAGGGTCACCACAGGAGAGATGGTAGAGTTACCACAGGAGAGACATTGGGGTCACCACAGGAGAGATGGTGGAGTCACCACAGGAGAGATGGTGTGGTCACCACAGGAGAGATGGTAGAGTTACCACAGGAGAGATGGTGGGGTCACCACAAGAGAGATGGTAGAGTCACCACAGGAGAGATGTTGGATTCACCAGAGGAGAGATGGTGGAGTCACCACAGGAGTGATGGTGGGGTCACCCCAGGAGAGATGGTGGGGTGACCCCAGGAGAGATGGTGGTGTCACCACAGGGGAGATGGTGGGATCACCACAGGAGAGATGGTATGGTCACCACAGGAGAGATAGTGGAGTCACTACAGGAGAGATGGTGGAGTCACCACAGGAGAGATGGTGGAATCACCACAGGAGAGATGGTGAGGTCACCACAGGAGAGATGGTAGAGTCACCACAGGAGAGATGGAAGGAGTCATCACATAAAGAACCTCGAAGAAAGAAGCACTGCTGGGTGGTCGACCAGCACCATAAGCCCTGAGTTCAACCCTGGTCACAGCAAAAACAAAGTAACGGAGGGCAAACTGAACCCAAAGAATAAACTAGTAGAAACAAGAGAAATCAACACAACACAAAATAGGAAGATGGGAAAATAAACAAAGGCTGGCGAGGCTGTGCAACATGGCACCCCTTATCTACTGACAGAATGCAAGTACCTAGCCACACTGGCTGCTGTCTCTGATGCAGCCTCACAGCAGTCTACCTCACTGGAGAGGTTTAGGGGGAAGTGTTGATTGAGTAGGTGAAGCACAATTAATAAAAACTCAGGGTCAGAAATTGGGGTTCATCCTGAAGACCGAAAAAACAAAACAGCCAGCCACTGGCTCTTACCTTGACCTCAGTCTGAAATGGTGATCCTGCCTCCCAGAATCTCAGAATGAGACTGTGTCTGAGAGCTGTCTCCCCTTTTCTTATGTTGTATGATGGCCACTTATTTGTTCCTGACTGACCAGAGCCGAAATAATCACACAGAAGCTGTATTAATTACAACACTGCTTGGCCTATTAGCTTATGCATATTTCTAGCTTACTCTTACATCTTAAATTAACCCATTTCTATTATTTTATATTTTACCATGAGGCTCATGGCCTACCAGCAAGGTTCCAGCTGGTGGCTTGCATCTTTCCCCTTTGGTGGCTACATGGAGTCTCCCATACTCTGCCTCCTTTCTCCCAGCATTCAGTTTAGTTTACCCCGCCTATCTCTGTTCTGCCCTGCTATAGGCTCAAAGCAGTTTCTTTATTCATTAACCAATAAAAGTAACACATATACAGAAGGACTTCCCACACCAGTCTTATATTCCTCTCTACAACTGGGATATAAGGCATGCACCACTGGGATTAAAGGCATGCACCACACAATTTCTATGGTAACTAGTGTGGCTACTGGGATTAAAGGTATGTGTCATTATGGCTACTGGGATTAAAGGTGTGTGTTATCATAATCTGGTCTGTAAGGCTGACCAGTGGAATTGTTTTACTCTCAGATCTTCAGGCAGTCTTTTTTTTTTTATTAAAATACAATTGAAATGTCACTAAAAGTAGGTTTGAAGTGAAGGATGTCTATTAACCCAAAGGCAAAGGACAGCATGTGAGCACTCGGTTCCTAGTTCTGAGACATCCCGAAGCTATAGCTGAGTGGTTCTGTCCCCAGTGATTCAGCAGCTCAGCCTTGAACTCCAAGTTTATCTCCAGGTGCAAACATCCCTTGCTGTCCATCTGCATGTAAAATGGACATCAAATTATAAAGACAAAATGTCTGGGGGAATTTGCCTGCCATTGAGGCTGGTCTCATTAAACCATCATGACAATCCATTCTCCTAAGCAAATAAATCTACCTTTCAATTGGCAAGAGCTGACCTGCTTCACGTCTGTCTTCTGTAGAGAAGCCCACATGTGTTCCTGAGTGTACATGTTCATGTGTGTACATGTGTGCCTGCACATGTGTGGAGGTCAGAGGACAACCTCAGCTGTTACTTCCCAGGCACATCTCCACCTTGTTACTTTGTGGCAGAGTCCCTCCCTTTGCTGGAACTCTGGAAGCAGGCTAGGCTGGCTGCCAGTGAGCCCCACGGGTCTGCCTGCCTCCACTGCCCCAGAAGTGTCATTTCAAGCATGTGCCACACCAGTTATGCTTTGTTTACCCTGGTTCTGGAGATTGAACCTGGTGACTGTGCTTGTAGGTCAAACACTTCATTGACTGGGTTGTGTCCTCAGCCCAGAGATGTCTTCTTTAAGAGACCTGGTTTGCCCATTTCCTAAGCATAAGCCTGGCAGGTCTTAGTAACAGAAGATTTTTGGAAGTGCTGACATTAGAAAATGCAGAGGGTACTAGGGATCCCTAAACATGTGACTCAGTGTACACCCTAAGCCTGGCCAATAGGAAACTCAACATGGCCTGCTGGCCAGAAGAGTGTTTTGTGTTGGATGGGGAGCTAAATGCAGCAGGCTATGAGGAGGCCCTTTAGATCCTGCATATTGTGATACCTACTGGAGAAGATGAGAGCACAAGCTACCACCTCCCCATGGCTCTACTGAATTCATCTTCACTAGAGGAGAAGCAAAGGAGGAAGGCCTGATGCTTTTTGTGCAAACATCTGAGCGATGCAGGGGAATGTGTTCAGTGTTTTCTTTGACACAGTCCCAGAGGTCGATGCCGCTATGAAGACAATTCTTTCTTCTCCAGAGTGAGAATGGCCCAGCCTGAGCCACCGGAGGGAACTCCCAGCAGAGCCTGCCCACCTCTCCCACAGTCTTCAGCTGCCTCAGACAGGCCACTCTACCTTTGCCTCTGTACCCAGAGTTCTGGCTCAAGTTTGTGCATTGGCACCCCACCTCAACAACGGGGCATCTCAGCATCAATAGAAAGAAGCCCAAGAAGGCTGCCACTCACCCAACTTCACGCAGCTTGAGAGGCATGGTAGCATGTGGGCCTGGGAAAGACCACGCTGTCCGCTGTGTGCTCCCCTCGCCTTCTCACCGACAGTGACTGCTAGAGAGCTAATGAATTTTCTTATTATTGAAGAGAAACTGTCACCCTTCCTTCTGAAATCAGATATAACCTTTCCCTTCCCATAGATTCCCTCCTTCCTTCACATAACAGCAGAGAAGGCTAGCCACACCTGGTTTGCTTTGGAGACTCGCCCAGGACACAGGAACGTTGGCAGGGGCGACAAGGGGAAAATGATCTTTGGGACCCACCCTCTTTCAGAGTATCATGTTTTATATCAGGGGCGGGGGAAAGGCCCCTTCTCACTGAGGTCTGTGTGAGAAAGTCAACTTTCTCTCTCCTCATAACGCTTTGACTAGTGAAGAAGACGTTACTGTTTTTCCAGTCTCTAGGAGCATCTCATGGTGGGAAAGGGTTACATTTGAGGTCCTCAAAGGAGCTTGAAACCGGAAGGAAAACTATTCTTAGGAAGTAGCTTTAGAGCACATACACAGTTCAGCTTTAGACAGACGTTGATTCTGAGTGTGCTGGTCTGCCTGGAGCGGACTCTGTGATTAAGGCCGGCAGCTGTGAGGAGCTTCTCCGTGAGATGGAGGACAGCAGGCAGGCGGGAGAGGCCATGGGCTGTAGGGTCCCACACGCTCCTGCTCCTGCTCCCACTCTGCAGACCCAATCGCTCACAAGCTACCACCCAGAGACAGCTCTCCCCCTTCCTCAGTTTCCTCCTTGGTGAAGTCAGAGTTATAATAGTGATGATTTGGTTAGTTGCTAATGTTGGTTGGGATGATGCCCAACCCAGATTTTAAGAAAAGTAAAATAATAAAATAAAAGCATAGAGCTTACATTTGGCTGTTTTAGGAAGCTCATTCAGAAATGCCTCCTGAGTTATTTTACTCAGTATAGTGACTTCTAGATACATCCATGCTATAAAAAAATAATAGAACCTTTTTGTTGTTGTTTGTTTTGTCTCATTTTGTATTTGAGACAGTATATTGTGTAGCTCAGACTAAACTGGACTTGCCCCATATCTGAGGCCAGCCTTGACCGCCCAGTCCTTCTGCTGTCTCCTAAGTGTTGGGACCAGGCATGCCCACCACAATGTGCAGCTGGATTCTTTACTTTGAAAGACTAATATTCCATTGTGTATACATACTATATTTCCCAAGGCCTTTAAAATCATCAAACTCATAAGACAGAGAATGGAGTGGTGATGCAAGATGCTGAGAAGGGAGGTGATGGGGAGTTGATGATTGACGGGTGCAAGCTCCAGGAATGCTGGGTAATAAGTTCTGAAGAGCTGCTGCAGAAACTGCACATAGTTGGCAGATGTTATGTGCACCTATGAATGCTCAAAGGGCAGATCTTATGTGCGGTGTTTGTCACACACAGATATACACTCATATGCATATACATCTTAAACATATACAAATAGACATGCATATGCAAATAGACATGCACATGCATAAGAAATTAACATGCACATATACATACACATAAACATATGCATAACACACACAGCAGTACACCACAATCACCACCGAAGAACACCAGGACATTTTGGAGGTGACGGCCATGTTTGGAGCCTATGTACCTGGGAGGCTGGCATGTGTTCCGATGCACGCAAAATACACGTTAGATATGTGCACTTGTATGCATCAGCAGTTCCTCAGTAAAGCTTCAGAAGCAAGCAGTACTGGCACCAGCAACACATATGCAAAGTCTGCAGTCAGACATGGAGCATAGACCTCCCTCCTGATCAGTGCTGGCAGGGCCCTGAGTAGCTCTGCGGAAGCATGCCCTCACTTCCTCATCCAGGAAATGAAGAACTCAGCTAGGAACTCTGACAGTCTCTCACACTTGTCACGAGAGTCGATACCAATGACTGCAATAGACAGAGCCCCAAGAGCCCTTAGGGGCATGTGCAGAAAACTGCAGGAGGCTGGCTCATCAGCCCACAAACATTCCAGTATGTTAAAAATTTGAACCAAGAACTGAGGACTAATAAGATGCAGGAGGATAGAGAGGGTATTAACCACGATGTAGCCGCTTCATTTTCCTGGCCTTCTACAGAAAGTCCATGAATAAAGAAAGTAACCCAGTCACCTTATTGAGACCCAAATGCCTTTGTCATCAATCACAGATGGACGACGAGACAGACTGCATGGAGTCTGATGGATTAAATCTTCCTGGGAACAATTTCTGCTTTTGGAGGAGCAGAAAATCCTGTCTGCTTTCATCCCTCGTGTTCAATTACAGCCCACAGCTCACTTAAGCATACCTGCTTCTCAGGAGACAGCGGTCAGATCAAGGAGGGGTTAGATGACCACCCGTCCTTCAACTTTCCAGGGGGAAATTGAAAGACAGTGCGGATTAGCTTCCTTCACGGGGTCTTGGGCACTGACTTAGGAAGGGCATGTGGTCCTTAGCAGCACCCCCACACACCTGTGCTTTCAGCCCGGAAGAATAGGTGGGAACAGCATGGCCCCACCCCAGCACTGAGATCAGAATGGAAAAATATATGTTAAAAATGGGGCTAAGGTCTCAAGAAGTTATTTCAGCAAACAAATAGAAGGGAAAAAAAGGAGTAACTTCTGCAGAAGGCTGCATGGCTGAAAACTAAGGGCCCTGCTAGATTTTTATTCGTACTGCAAAGAGGACCACTGCCTCACTCTGAGCGGTTGGAGCAGGGCCAAACATGCTCACAAAATAAGCCCATTTACTTAAAGGCAGTTGATGGCAAAGGGCAACCTTTAAAGGCAAGAAGCAACCTTGAGTTTACACACTGATCTTAAGGCTGACTGGGGTGGGTACTTTTTGCCAGATGGCATCTTCACAAATCTCTTTAAAAATGGGACTTTCTTTGTCTTACTTGACCTTCTGACAGGAGAGACTGTGCATTTACATTCCCCAGTTCTTAGATCCTGGATTAAGTTGAGATTTTTTTTATTGATTTTTATTGAGCTCTACATTTTTCTCTGCACCCCTCCCTTCCTCTCTTCTCCCCTTCAACGCTCTCGCAAGGTCCCCAAGCTCCCAATTTACTCAGGAGATCTTGTCTTTTTCTACTTCCCATGTAGATTAGATCCCTTTATGTCTCTCTTAGTGTCCTCATTGTTGTCTAAATTCTCTGGGATTGTGATTTGTGGGCTGGTTTTCTTTGTTTTATGTTTCAAAACCACCTATGAGTAAGTACATATGATAATTATATATCTGGGTCTGGATTACCTCACTCAAAATAATGGTTTTAGCTCCATCCATTTCCCTACAAATTTTAAGATGTCATTATTTTTTTTTCTGCTTTGTGGTACTCCATTGTGTAAATGTACCACAATTTCCTTATCCATTCTTCTGTCAAGGGGCATTTAGGTTGTTTCCAGGTTCTGGCTATGACAAACAAAGCTGCTATGAACATAGTTGAGCACATGTCCTTGTGGCACGGTTGAACATACTTTGGATATATACGATATATACCCAAAAGTGGTATTGCTGGGTCTTGAGGAAGGCTGTTTCCTAATTTTCTGAGAAATTGCCCCACTGATATCCAAAGGGGCGGTACCAGCTTGCACACCCACCAGCAATGCAGGCGTGTTCCCTTTACCCCACAACCTAACCAGCATAAGTTGTCATCAGTGTGTTTTTGATCTTGGACATTCTTGAGGTGTAAGATGGAATCTCAGAGTTGTTTTTATTTGCATTTCTCTGATGACTAAGGATGCTGAATATTTCCTTAAGTGTCTTTCAGCCATTTTAGAGTCCTCTGTTGAGAGTTCTCTGTTTAGGTCTGTAATTAATTTTTTATTGATTATTTGTTCTTTTGATGACAAATTTCTTGAGTTCTTTGTATAGTTTGGAGATCAGACCTCTGTCTGATGTGGGGTTGGTGAATATCTTTTCCTATTCTGTAGGCTGTCATTTTATCTTGTTGATGGTGTCCTTTGCTTTACAGAAGCTTTTCAGTTTCAGGAGGTCCCATTTATTAATTGTTTCTCTCAGTGTCTATGTTACTGGGGTTATATTTAGAAAGTGGTCTCCTGTGCCAATGCATTCATGTGTACTTCCCATTTTCTCTTCTATAAGGTTCAGTGTGGCTGGCTTTATGTTGAGGTCTTTGATCCATTTGGACTTCAGTTTTGTGCATGGTGATAGATGTGGATGTATACTTATTCTTCTACATGTTGATATCCAGTTATGCCAGCATATTTGTTAAATATGCTTTCTTTTTTCAATTTGATATTTGTTGCTTCTTTGTCAAAAATCAGGTGTTTGAAGGTGTGTGGATTAATTTCCAGGTCACCTATTTGGTTCCATTGATCCTCCTGTCTGTTTTTATGCCAATACCAGGTTGTTTTCAGTACTGTAGCTCTGTAGTAGAGTTTGAAGTCAGGGATTATGATGCCTCCATAAGTTCTTTTACTGTACAGAATTGTTGTGGATGTCTTGGGGTTTTTTTGCTTTTCCAAATGAAAAGTACTGTTCTTTCAAGGTCTGTGAAGAATTGTGTCAAGATTTTGATGGGCATTGCATTCAATATGTAGATTGCTTTTGGTAAGACTGCCATTTTTACTATGTTAATTCTACCTACCCACGAGCATGGGAGATCTTTCCACTTTCTGGTGTCTTCTTCAATTTCTTTCTTCAAAGATTTAAAGTTCTTGTCATACAAGTCTTCCACTTGTTTGGTTAGAGTTACTCTGAGATATTTTATGCTATATGTGGTTATTATGAAGGGTGATTTTTTATTTCTTTCTTAGCCCGTTTATCATGTGTGTACAGGAGGGCTACTGATTTTTTTGAGTTAATCTTGTATCCTACTACATTACTGAAAGTGTTTATGAGTTGTAGAAGTTCCTTGGTAGAATTTTTGGAGTTGCTTATGTAAACTATCATATCATTAGCAAATAGTGAGTTTGACTTCTGATTTGTATCCCCTTGATCTCCTTTTATTGTCTTATTGCTCTAGCTAGGACCTCAAGAACTATATTGAATAGATATGAAGAAAGTGAACAACCTTGTCTTGTTCCTGATTTCACTGGGATTGGTGTAAGTTTCTCTCCATTTAGTTTGATGCTGGCTGTTGGCTTGCTGTATATTGCCTTTATTATGTTTAGGTATGTTCCTTGTATCCCTGCTCTCTCCAAGACCTTTATCATGAGGGATGTTGTATTTTGTCAAACACTTTATCAGCATCTAATGAGATGATCATATGGTTTTAATTTTTCAGTTTGTTTATATGGTGAATTACATTGACAGATTTTCATATGTTGAACCATCCCTCCATCTCTGTAATGATGATGATTTGATCATGGTGGATGACGGTTCTCATGTGTTCTTGGATTCAATTTGCCAGTATTTTATTCAGTATTTTGCATCAATGTTCATGAGTCAGACTGGTCTGTAATTCTCTTTCTTAGTAATGTCTTTCTGTGGTTTGGGTATCAGGGTAATTGTAGCCTCATAAAAAGAGTAAATTTGAGGAGTATTGGTATAGATCTTCTTTAAAAATCTTGTAGAATTATGAACTGAAAGCTTCTGGTCCTGGGTCTTTTTTGGTTGGGAGACTTTTGATGACTGTTTCTATTTCTTCAGCAGTTATAGGTCTGCTTAATTTGTTTATCTGGTGATTTAATTTTGGTAAGAGATATTTATCCAGAAAGTTGTCCATTTCCTTTAAGTTTTCCAATTTTGTGGTTAACAGGTTTTTGAAATATGACCTGATGATTCTCTGGATTTCCTCCATGTCTTTTGTTATGTCCCCCTTTTCATTTCTGATTTTATTTATTTGGAGAGTCTCTCTCTCTCTCTCTCTCTCTCTCTCTCTCTCTCTTTCTCTGCCTCTTGGTTACTTTGTATAAAGGTGTGTCTATTTTGTTGATTTTCTCGAAGAACCAACTCTTTGTCTCATTGATTCTTTGTATTGTTTTCTTTGTTTCTATTTTGTTGATTTCAGCTCTCAATTTGATTATTTCCTGCCATCTAGTTCTCTTGGGTGAGTTTGCTTCTTTTTTTCTAATATTTTTAAATCTTCTGTTAATTCTCTAGTAGGGGATTTTTCTAGCTTCTTTATATAGTAGGCATTTAATGCTATGAACTTTCCTCTTAACACTGCTTTCATTGTGTCCCATAAACTTGGGTATGTTGTTTGGACATTTTCGTTGAATTTTAGGAAGTCTTTAATTTCTCCTTTTATTTCTTCACTGATCCATTGATGATTCAGGTGAGCATTGTTTAATTTCCACGTGCTTGTGGGCTTTCTGGAATTAGTATTGCTGTTGACTTCTAGTTTTAAGTCTTGGTGATCTGAAAAGATACACGGGGTTATTCCAATATTTTGTATCTTTTGAGATTTGTTTTGTTACCTAGTATGTGGTCAATTTTAGAGAAGGTTCCATTAGATTCTGAGAAGAAGGTATATTCTTTTATGTTTGGATGGAATATTCTATAGATATCTGTTAAGTAAATTTGAGTCATAACATCTGTTAGTTCCCTTATTTCTCTGTTAATTTTTTGTCTGACTGATATGTCCAGTGGTGAGAGTGGAGTGTTGAAGTCTCCCACTATTAGTGTGTGGGGTTTAATGTGTGATTTAAGCTTTAGAAGTGTTTCTTTTACATATGAGGGTGCTCTTCTATTTGGGGCATAGTTGTTCAGTATTGAGATTTCCTTTTATGGATTTTTCCTGTGACTAATATGAAATGTCCTTCTTTGTCTCTTTTGATAGTTTTTAGTTTGAAGTCTATTTTGTTATATTTAGGTCCATTTTATTGGAAATTTTTTTCCAACCCTTTACTCTTAGGTGATGTCTGTCTTTGAAGTTGAGGTATGTTTCTTCTATGCAGCCGAAAGATGCATTCTGTTTTTGTATCCAATCTGTTAGCCTGTGTCTTTTCTATATGAGTTGAGTCCATTTATATTAAGGGATATTAATGATTGTTATCTTCTGTTAATTCATTTTTTCTAAGATTTTGTTAAATATATTTTTTGTGCTTTTGAGTTGAACTTCTTCTCTTTCTTCTGTACCTGTTATTCTTTCGATTGGTCTTTTATGGACCCATATTTCCTGGATATTTTATGTTAGACTTTTGTTAGACTTAATGTTTTCTTTGACTGATGAGTCTATTTCTTCTATTGCATTTTCAGTGCTTAAGATTCTCTCTTCCATCTCTTGTATTCTGCTGTGTTTTCTTTGAGTGACGAGTCTATTGTATCTTCAGCACTTGAGATTCTCTCTTCCATCTCTTGTATTCTGCTGTTCATGCTTGCATTTGTGGTTCTAGACATTTTCTCATGATTTCTGTTTCTATAATTCCCTCAGCTTGTGTTTTCTTTATTGTCTCTATTTTAGTTTTCAAGTCCTGAATAGTTTCTTTCATGTGTTTGATTACTTTCTTCTTGGTTTTCTTTAAGGTATTTGCTGATGTCTTCCAATTCTTTGTCTTTTCCTCCATTTCTTTGAGGGAATTTCTCATTTCCTCTTTAAGAGTTTCAAACATTCTCCTGAAGTTATTTTTTAGGTTTTTCTTCTGCTTCATCTATACTTGAGTGTTCAAGTCTTGCTGTTGTAGGGCCTCTAGATTTTACTAGGGTTGTGTTGCTCTTTGTGCTGTCACATGTGATCTTACCTTGTCTACTCATCTTTTCCTCTAATTGGTGTGGTTGGGGCTGTCTGTGACTCTGGTTATTAATCTTTTAGGTGCTAGTGGAGCCAAGGCTCACATGGTTGTTCCTAATGGTACAGTCAGTGACATGGTTCTAGTTACCCCTTTGGTCACTCCATGTCCTGGAGGTCATGCAGAGCTTCTGGTGTTTGCTCCACTCCCATGGAGCTTGCTGTCTCAGGCCTGCTCTGGTCTAGGTTGCTGGCTCAGACTTGTTTCTGTAAACATTCCTGGTCTTGATCTGCTCCTGCAAGAGGTTCCTGGCTTGGGGTTGGTCCTGCAAAGGTCTCTGGCTCTGATATTTTCCCTCTGAGATCCCAGACTCGGGTGTGCCTGGACCTGCAGAAAACCTGGCTCTGGCCTACTCCCTCAGAGGTCACAGACTCACACCCAGACCTGCATAGGTACTGGCTCAGGCCTACATCCTTGGAGGTCCCAGACCAATGCCCAGACCCAGAGAGATCCTGGCTCAGGCCTACTCCCTCAGAGGTCCCAGACTCACGCCCAGACCCTCAGGGGTTCTGGTTCAGGTCTACTCCTTCGAAGGTCCCAGATTCATACCCAGACCCACAGTGGTCTCTGGCTCTGGCCAACTTGCTCAGCAGTTGCTCCCCTATACTCCTGTGGGGTTCACTGTCTCAGATCTGCTCTGGCCCAGGCCGCTGGCTCAGTCCTGCCTCCACAAATGTCCCTTGTTTGGATCCCTTCTTGTTCCCATGGAGTTCACCATCTCAGGCCTGCTCTGGTCCAGGTTGCTGGCTCAGTCTCGCTCTTATGGAGTTTGCTTCCTCAGGCCCATTCCAGCCCTGGTTGCTGGCTCAGTCCTGCTCCTGTAGAGTTCACTGCCTCAGGCCTGCTCTGGCTTAGGTCCTATGTTGAGATTTTTATGACATAGCAATCATCAGTTCTCTCTCAACTGAGGTTCTGATCTTAAGAACGAGGAAGCACTAACCACATTTTCTAAGACTATCAAAATTCCTTCAAGAAATAAGCCCAGAGAAGCTCTCTTCTCTATGGTTCTAGAACAAGATGGAACTGTGTGGAATCAGTGAGAGATGGGCAATAGGCTTTGGAGCAATGGCTCACAAGCAGTTTTTAAAATAGGGAAGCTATTCTACACAATACCCAGAAACTAATTCTAGTTTCTAGGTCACAGGACAAAATATTGACTAGTGAAATGCAGATTGATACTAGTCTTAATTGGGACACTTGGTAAATTCTTCATTTTATATTTGTGTGTAATACCTTCTTAAGGCTATTTATTATTACCTAAAAAACCTGGGCATGTGGGGTGATTCAGTGGGTAAAGGTACTTGCCACCAAGCCTGACAACCTGAGTTTGATCCCTGAAACCCATACCAAGGAAGGCCAGACTGACTCCTGCAACTTGCCCTCTGACCTCCATGTGCTTGCTGTGGCTCATACATACACATTAAATTTTTAAGATGATCTATTGCTTTCTTGTGCCCTTAGAACAATGCCTCTGATTTAATACCAGTTGAAAGATGCATTGCACAGTGCGTATGAAAGTGATAAAAGAAATAAATTCCCTGTAGGACAAAGAGTGTTGTGGCCAGAGTGGAGAGCCAAGGGAGGGAGGAGGGTAAGGACAGGAAGTGTGGATGAGCCTGTCACCACTGGCTTTGCCAACGTGGGTTTGCCAGCCGATGAGAGGTCGTGAATGTAAAGAAAGATGGATTCCAAGCACATTCACAGAACATTTGCTTCTACAGCCTCTGAACGGCAGCTAAGTGAAAACAGTAGAACTTTTATTCTGGGGGTGTTTAACGACTGGCCCATTTGGGGCCCACAGAGCAGAGCCAATCATTACACAGACACCCACTCCAGCGGTTATGTGGGCTTCTTGGGTTGTTTCCTTTTAAGTCAGAAGTTCTCAAACAACTTCAAGGCCTGAGCTCAACTGCAATTAAAGCCACTGAAGAGCAGAAGAGGGTGCGCTTTAAGGGCCTCCTCTTGGCTCATAAAACCTCAGCACAACAAGCCAGGAAATATTCAATTATTCCTAGGACGCCGTAAGCATTTTATGGTTGGGTCATGTTATTCCACTGAAGTCTCTGAGGCAGGATGTTTGGTCTGCACCTGCCTCCCGTCCGCACCTCCCCCAGCCCCCCCTTGATCTTTTTTAAGGACTTAAGGGGTGATTTTGCTTTTCAGTTTTCATTGTCTTCCTTCACACCAGTGTTTCAGAAGGAGATGAACTATCAGAAAAGGGGACCTCAGATGTCTGGGGAGTCCCAAGAGCTGCTCCACAAGGTATTTCTTCCTGCTGGACAGAAGCCAAGTGATGCCCAGTGAACTCAAAAAGGTACCCCCTGGGGGAAAAGCTTGTCCAGTCCATGCATGCTCCAAGTCAAAAGCCATTCTCTGTGCCCCTTTGGTTGTCAAATTGCTTCCCTGCCAGCCACTCCCTAAAGCCTGGGTCTTGCCTCATTTATAATCCATGAGAATGTGTCAATGAAGTTCAAACAACAAGAACAACTTAATTTTCTTCTAAATTGGGCTGACCTTGAACCTCCCACTTGCGAATTTCTAATTTGTCCTAAACCAAGCAAAAGCAGCTAATGGCTACAGATCGTTTAATGTCTGCCACCACACAGAGGAACTCCCAGGAGTTGCCTTCAGAATCTCCACAAAGGAGGACGCTGAATGACAAAGAGGCAAGACTCATTCTCAAGATCAGAGTGCCAGCATCTTCCCAAGATGGTGGTCAAGCCGGGATTCCAAGGACGGAGGGCACAGAGATGCCTGTTGTGTTGTTAGGTTGTTCCTCTGTGACATCTCAGTGAGTTCTGGGTCCTCACTTCATTCCCATGTCCCAGTTTCAGTTCCCCCCTCAATGGTTCTAATGTCCCTACCTCTTCAAGGTCCCCTTTCCTTGAGACACTTCTCTTTGGGGAAATTGTGTTTGCCTTGGGTTTCACCAATCCCTGCAGCCCCCAGAGGACCTGCTGCCAGCTCCTATCCTGTATCTGCTTCCTAATAGTGTCACTTTTATGTCTCACCCACAGTCATGCTGTCACTGGTACTTGTCACACTCGGTAATGTGTGCGGCTTTCTTGAATGGGCTTCATCCAAAAGCTAGGCAAGGCATTGGACTGAATTAGAAACCAGCCTAAATGCAGGAGACTTTGCGCTTCAACTTCTGAAAGGCAGGCTCAGTGTTGTCCAAATGCCTAAGCGGACCCACAGACACTCCCAGCCTACCCCCTCAGCACTGTGTCACTAAGTTCCTGAAAATTAGACTGGTTTTGCCTTTTTCAGTAGCCTGATTCTTGGCACAGCCAGAATTGACAAAGATATCAATAGAAATACCAGAGGGGTATAACGTATTAAATAACTATTTTGTTTTTGCTTTGGTTTAGTTTTTGTTTTATCACTTGTAGGTACATATGTGTGGCATACATACTAATGATGTGGGGATGCATGCCACCTCTTGGGTGAGTGGATGAAGAGACAGCTGTGCGGAGCCGGTTCTCTCCCGAGTTCTAGCCATTGGACTCAGGTTGTCACAGCAAGCACTGCCTTTTCCCACAGCGCTTTCTTCTTGGCCTAGTTTTGCTTTGTTTTGAGCCAAAGTCTCATTCTGTGGCCCAGACTGGCCTTGAATTCACAATCCTCCTGCCTCTGCCTCATGAGTGCTGGGATAATAAGCATATGCCACAGAGTGCATCTTATTTTTACATTTTTAAATTTAGCAAATTCACCTAGTCTAATTCTTCCCATCACTTTTCTTGGTTTGATGGAGCCAGCAGTGACAGATCCAACTTATCCAATGTATGACTGTAAGGAAGCCCTAAGATATAGAGAAACTGTAGAGGGCATCCATGGAAGCTAGTATATTCAAAGATGTCATGCTAATGCGCAAAAGTCTCCTCTGCAAACACAAATGCCAGATGAAATCAGGCAAGTACATGGAGTCAAAAACTTTATGTCAGAAACAAGTCAAATGTCAACAACTAGACACCAAGGGTAGGGAGAAGTAGCAGGAACTGCGTGGCTGGGCTCCTGGGGCCAAGGAGAAGACATCCTACCTCTGACTGGTCCTACCTACTCCTGGGGAAGCACAGGACCAGAGCACCACACAGAAAAAGATACTGCGTGACTTGGGGACAGAGGACTCTGACATTCTAGCCTGAGGAAGGGAAAAATCAACAAAGGGAAACTAAACATATGTATATTAATGTGTTAGGGGGAAAGAGAGAGGAACAGAAACAGAGAGGGGGAGGGGGAGAGAGAAATGTGAAATGGAAGAAGGGAAGAATGAAATAAAGAGGGATAGGAAAAGACACAAAGAGAAGAGGGAGAGAAAAAAGAGAGGTGATAGGAAAAGAGACAGAGAGAAGGGAAGAGAAAGACAGAAAAGAAAGAGACTAAGAAACAGAAAGTGAGGGAGAGAAGAGGGGGAGGGAATGAACAGACCCCCCCATCTCAGTGAACACAACTACTGCCAAGGTCTTGGCTTCTGAGCATCCACCTCCACTGTGAAAACCCCCTTTGGAGATATGATGGACTCAAGATTAGGGGAAGGAACATGCAAAATGGTACTGTATTGTGCCAGAAATGAAGGAAATGACCAGAAAACAAACATGAAAAAAATGATACATGTCCAAAGCTAGGCAGCAATATAATAAAGAGGATTATAGTCACTAAGCCTGGAATGACATGAACACAAAAATAGACAGTATGAATAGATTCTCCCTCTCTGAGTCCAAGCTGTGAGCCACACAAATATAATTAGGGGCTTAAAACGGTGACAGGAAACACAGTATTTTCAGTTTTGAAACCTCTCGTCACAAAGCGCTCGTTACTAATGAAGAGAAAATGAATGTCTTTACTGTGGGGAATCTGGGACGTGTCCTTAACATGCACATTGTTCACAAGGGGACAGTCAAACGGTGCATCTTCTGATCTGACAGGGAAAGGGACACACGGCACTTCTGTACCGCCGTCAGATTTAGGGGATTGAAGAAGGACGCGTAAAAGAAATCCCACACTAGCTCAGAATGGAGTATAATAGAGGGTTATTTATTTAGGGGTAGACTCACAAATCACAATTCTCTGCTGGAACGGGGAACAGCAACCGAATCCCGCAGCTGGAAAAGAGGCCGGACATGCACTTAATATAGGCGTACATAATATAAGAGGCCACGCCCAAGTGGGCGGGTAACTTAAAGGCTGCTGTCAGTAGGAATTCCTACAGCAGGGGATGGATCTTTGACTAGCAGTGGGGAAACACTAGCCTCCCAAACCGTAGGTGTTCTACAGAGTAAGTAGCCCATAACTCAAAAGGATCCTGGCAATGGCAGAACTCTCCTGGGTTAAGGAAAATTAAAGAAGTTCAGGACATTAGTATTCTAAGTTAGGCCCCTTAGAAGAACTCCTGGAGCATGTTTAAGTTTCAAACCCAGGACAAAAGGCTGAGGCGCTTGTTTAACGCATCAAAGCTGGACCTGGCCTCCAGGTTCTCCCAGCATCCCTCAGTCCTTACTTGTTACAGAGGATGGCTGGTCTACCACAACCCCCTACCTCGAACTCTCTCCAGTCTAGGGGCTGGGCTGCCCTTCCTCCATTGGCTCTTCCCTATATAATCCAGACATTTTAGTTACCCATCCCTTTTGTACCCTGGCTTTCTGGCTGCTGCACCTGGTTCCCCTCTTTTTCCCTCTCCCTTCCCCTCCCCTTCTTTCCATATTGTCTAGCTCAGGTCTTGTCCACTGTGGACCATCCCTGATGTACCCGGCCCTGACTCAGGCTATGCTCTCCCACACAGCTATACTAAACTTTCTCCTCCATCATACCTAGGAGCAGTTGTTATGAGCTGCAGTGCCAGTGGCCCTGTCAGGTCCCATGGTGGATGGAGGACCCCGCGGTGGTTAAGGGACAGGCAGATATGCCATGCAGAGAGAGCTTGGGTATGGAGAGTTTATTTGGTGGCTATTGGGAGGCTATGGAAGGTTGGGAAGGTGTAGGGGGGAGAGAGAAAGAGAGAGAAATAGAGGGACAGAGAGAAGAAAGAGGAGAGAGAAGGGAAGGTAGAGAAAGAAAGCTGCCTCTTCAGAAGAGTGGACAGAGAGAGAAAAAGAAGGGAGAGATTGGGAGTGGGTGGAGCTTGTCTCTTAAAGAGCAGGGCATTGACAGGGAAGGCCAGCAAAATTATAACCGCAGTCATGTCCTTTCCTTTCCTTTTTCTTTCTTTCTTTCAAGGCCCTGGTGAAATGAGAAGGACGCCTGTGGTGGGGGCTGAAGGACACCACTTTCGGGGTTTGTCAGCTGCATTGTGGCTCTGTGCAACTGATCCTTGTCTGTAGAAAACACATTCAAATCTTACAGATGTTTGCACTCAAATCCAAGCTTTTCTATATGCTTGAGGTTGCTTCAAAGTCTTAAATGCTTACTGATACCTCTCCCTACCTTAGTCAAGGTTCAGGGAACATCCGCAAAGAGGGAGAGAAGAATGTAAGCACTCAAGGATGGGGAGCAGCACCTGTGACATGCTGTCTAAGGCTGGGGAGGAGCCGTGACATGCTGTCTGAGGATGTGGAGGAGCCATGACATGCAGTATGAGGATGGGGAGGAGCCATGACATGCAGTCTGAGGATGGGGAGGAGCCGTGACATGCTCTCTGAGGATGGGGAGGAGCCATGACATGCAGTCTGAGGATGGGGAGGAGCCGTGACATGCTGTCTGAGGCTGGGGAGGAGTGCTGTGACATGCTGTCTGAGGATGGGGAGCATCCGTGACATGCTGTCTGAGGATGGAGAGGAGCCGTGACATGCAGTCTGAGGATGGGGAGGAGCCATGACATGCTGTCTGGTGTACATGACAGAAACACTGCACTAATAAACTCGCAGCAGCTTTGTCTGCATAAGACCAATACAAGATCAAGCCAGTCAGCATTCCAGCGTGGAAAGGGGAAGGGACTCCCACCCCACGCTGGGGGCTACCGACAGCAGACTATAGCTGGGAGAAGGATAATCATTTTTCTCGGGAGTATGGCCATGAGTAGACTGCCCATGGGAATAGCTCCACATGCTGCACATAGAGCAGTGCCAACTGGACAGGTATAAAACATCTGATATAAAATAAAAACATACAAGTAAAATTGAAAATAAATTTAAAAATTACAAAATTGAGCTTTGCTAAAAGGGGTGGGAATAAAACCTATAATCTCTGAACCAGTAGACAGAAAATAACTCTAGAAAAAAAAACTTATTTGTTTTTAAGAAGATAAAGAGGAGGAAGAAATCGAAACCCACAAACGAAATCCAATAAATATCAGACACCAAATAAGGGTTGTAGTTCAGGTCTGGGAAAATAACTATGGACAAAAGAATCAGAATGGAGTTAAATACTTCATATAAAAATGCTTGCACTGGAATGAAACAACACTCAGATGTGTGGTGTGGGATATGCACACCTACAATCTGAGGCGGAAGTTAATGCTAGTGGAGAGTCAGCTGGTGTTCCTCTTCTGGTCTCAAGCAAGGTGAACCTGTTGCAGTTACAACACAGCACAGTTCTGAATCACAGAAGAAGCAGAGAAACAGCTAGGGCACTTGAGAACCAGCATGAGCCAGACACAGTTTTAAACAGAATGAATTAGAAGTTGAAAGAGGAACATGGAAAATGCAGCACACGCAGTCACAGTGAGCGTGTGTATTTCAACAGCTAACAGATGTAATCTAAGATCTGAGCAAGCAAATCGCAAGCTCGTTCCCGAGGAACATGGGGAGAAAGCTGCGCCTAAAAGTTTTTCCGGTTTGCACAGAGTGGTTTAAAAATTATTGGTCGTCTGCCGAGACCTGAAAAAGCAAATTTTGATAAACTCCAAAGAAGCAGTCATCCACAGAAAACAAACGTTGGACTCAGTCATGTGCTGACCTTTCCTCCAACAGAGCCTGCAGCGGCAGAGCAGGACCCTAAAAGTCATTGAGGAGAGCTATTGTGCTGCTAGGCAAATCACAACCACATTCCTGCCCCCCCAAACATCTGGGGGAACCTGGGATGTCTTTGTGAAGGAGCAATCCAGCTGTGTGGCCTTGGATCTTTCTGGCACTCTAGACTTCTGAGCTCATCACCCCAAATCTGTTTTAAAAGCCTTGAGAACTAGACTCCAAGAATGTGTATACCCACCCCCACCCACCTTGAATTGTCTGAGCCACCCAGGTGACTTGTCAGGGACTTGTCTGGCAACCAAGACACTGCCTGATGCAGTCAGATTTATTCATTGCTTACGGTAACAGCCTTCTAAAATACAGGAGCAAGCTTGAGTGACGGGAAAGCATTGATTGACTCTTTCTTCATCGCCAAGGTGTCATTTCTAAGAGAAAAAAAACAATGACTGGGAAATTCTGGAGTTGGGAGCAGAACAAGAAAGGATGGGTACACGAAGGGGCAGCATGCATGCAAATGTGTATGAGAGGAGATGTGTGTGTAAGAGCATATGTGTGGGTATGTGAGTGTGTCAGAGTATGTGAGTACGTAAGAGTGTATTGTCTAAGAGTGTCTGGGTGTATAAGAGCTTTGTGTAAGAGTATTTGTGTGAGGATTGTGTAAGAACACTGGGAGTGCTCTTAAAAATGCACAAGAGCATGTGTGTGACTGTGTGTGTAATGTAAGTGTATTGGGGTATGAGTGTGTACATTTATCTGTCAGCATAGTATTCTTGTCAGTAAATACCTGAAGGAATTATCTTATAAAAGAAAGGGTTTATTTGGGGCTCAGGTTTCTATAGACCCAGTTCAAGGTCAGCTTCTCCCTGGCAAGGGAGCTTCTCCTTTGGCAAGCTATTGTAATAGGTACATGAGACAGGGAAGCAAGGGGATCACCAGGATCTCACAATCCCACTCAAGGGCACACCTCCAGAGTTACCTAACAGATACACCCATGTGCCAATCTGGAGACCATGCCTAATTTCAACACAAGCCTTTGGGAGACACCCAGCCTCCAAACTATAACAGTGTGTGTGAGAGAGACTGTGTGTGTATGTATGTGTGTGAATGTGCAAGTGTGCACAGAGACATATCATGAGTATGCACACAAAAATAAGCACATAGAATTTTTCACTGTGGGAAATCCATGTAGCTTAGGGTGTGCTAGGTACTGGTGAGGAGGGCTAGGCTGTTTCAGTAAACGTAAAGAAGTACGCACAAAAACTGACAAAAGAAGAGACTAAGGGCCATATACATCTTGCCGCCCAGCTTTCCTAGCAGGGTGATGAACAGACTGCAGTTGGGTTTTCTTTAACTCTGGCCTGTGCTCTGATGGATGAATCCCAGAGGCAGGGATTGGCGGGGGTGGGGGTGGGGGTCAGCAGGGGTTGCCTTGGTATCCATTGTGCCAGGACAGCACCAAGGCAAAGCAAGTGTTCAGAACAACTGTCTTGTTAAGGTTTTAGTGCCTTGGCCCAGACACGCAGCTTGCAGCCACTCCACTGGCCTTGTGTACTCCCAAGGAGCATGGCAGCAGTGGACAGAAACTCTCAAGCTACCTCCAGCTCCAACCTCTCAGCAGCCACCGTTCCCTTATGGGCCCAGAAAACACTAGGTCAGCCATGTTTGGAAGTCCTTCAGCGAAGCCCCTCAGACTGAGAGCTTAGAACAATGGACATTTTCTAGCTCGGACACCCAGGTGTGCGAGGCTCCAGGGCATATGTTGTCTGCTGGCCTGGGCAGTCGGCACTGACAGCTTACAGCATGTGTGTGCATGAGCTCTGGGGCTGAATGGGTAGGTTGGTGAAATGCAACATGTGGTGATGGTGTCAACCTGTTGATACTATGTTTAGAAGAACTGTCAATTGCTGCTTCTCAGAGACAGAGATGCTGCCATGCTAAACAAGGCCCTGCATCCTCCAAACAACAATTTAGCACATTACACTGAACACCAGAAGAATAGACTTTCTGATTTATCTCCCAAGTACACAGAAGGTAACAATTTTATTTTTTTGATTTTTATCTGTGTGGCATTTTCAAGGCAATACAAGCCATTGCTCTTTTAATTTGCTCGAGGCTTTGGGAAACAGATCAATATTATTAATAAATCGTATTGAACATGGACTTGATTGGTATTTAGTTAAATATTAACAGACTTACCTGGCATTCCTTTTCCCCATTAGTGGACCCCAGACAGAAGTTACTGACACTCAGGGAAGCCTATAGTACGCAGAGGTAAAGGCAGGGCCTCTCCCGTTATTAGGGCCAGGATGTTATTTCAGAAATGTCAGTCCCGATTTTCCACACATGGATGAAGTTTAATAGAAATATTTCCATTTTAACTGGCTAATCTTTCCCTCTTCACACATGTCACTGGTTCTCAGGCTTTGTATCCATCTGAACACAATCAGTCACCAGCACTCTGTGGCGGTCATTCTCAGTAGAGCTTGTGGACTGAGAGAGAAATCCATTGAAGATGAGTGACCAGTGGATTCTGCATGCCTTCTGCTGCGGTTCCTTTGAGTTCCTCAGGGATTCCTCCATCAGAAGAGAGAAGGCAGTAATGGGGACAGTGATCTCAATCACAGGCCTCTCATCCTTAAAGACTATTTCTCTTTAAACCTCTATCATCTTGAGGTTTTCTTCCTGGACTCTCAGTGCCTTCCGGTAAGAAAGACTAAGGCACATCATCTATCTCTCCATCTTTTTTTCTTTTTCTTTCTATTTCTCTATTAAAAATTTTTCCATTTAACCTACCAACCCCAGTTTCTTCTCCCTCGCTTCTCCCACCCCTCTCCTCCTCCCATTCAACCCCCCATCCATTCTTCTGATGGTTAAGACTCCCTTGGGCATATTAAATTGAGGCAGGATCAAGCCCCTCACCCTGGCATCAAGGCTGAGCAAGGTATCTCACCATAGAGAATGGGCTCCAAGAAGCCAGTTCATGCACCAGGATAAGTCCTGGTCCCACTGTCAGCGGTCCCCGACAACAGATCAAGTGACACAACTGTCACCCACATTCAGAGGACTTGCCTAGTTCAGTCCCATGCGGGTTTCCCAGCTATCAGTCCAGAGTCCCTGAGCTCCCACTAGCTCAGGTCAGCTGTCTCTGTGGTTTGCCTAATCATGATCTTGAACCCCTTGCTCATATGACCCCTCCTTCATCTCTTCAACTTCAACTGAACTCCAGGAGCTTAGCCCAGTGCTTGGCTGTGGATCACTGCATCTGCTTCCAACAGTTACTGGATGTAGGTTCTATGATGACAATTAGGGTAGTCACCAATCTGATTATAGGGGAAGGCCACTTCAGGCACTCCAATATTGCTAGGAATCTTACCTGGGGTCATCCTTGTGGATTCCTGGGAATTTCCCCAACAACAACTTTCTTCATAACTCTGTAATGGCTCCCTCTATCAAGTTATCTATTTCATTGCTCTCCTTCTCTGTCCCTCCCCCAGCTCTGGCATCTTGAACACTCATGTTCTTATCCCCCATTCCCACAGTTCTACCCACCTCCCAGTTTACCCAGGAGATCTTAACTATTTCCCCTTCCTGAGGCCTTCCATGTGTGTCCCTCTTAGAGTTCTCCTGTTTACCTAGATGTTTTTGGAGTTGTGAATTGTAGCCTAGTTATCCTTTGCTTTATGTCTAATATCTACTTATGAGTAAGTACATACCTTGTTTGTCTTTCTGGGTTACCTCACTCAGGATGTTTTTTTTTTTCTAATTCCATCCATTTGCCTGTAAATTTCAAGGTGTCGTTGCTTTTACCACTGACTAATACTCCATTGTGTAAATGGACCACATTTTCTTTATCCATTTGGTTGAGTGTCATCTAGGTTGTTTGCAGGTTCTGGCTATCACAAATAATGCTGCTATGAACATAGTTGAGCAAATGTTCTTGTGTAATTGTGCATCCTTTGGGTATATGCCCAAGATTAGTATTGCTGGGTCTTGAAGTAGCTTGATTCCCAATTTTTTAAAAAAATACCCTAGTGATTTCCAAAGTGCCTGTACAAGTTTGTACTTGCACAGCAATGAAGGACTGTTCCCCTTACTCCACATCCTCTCCAAGCTGTCATCAGTGATTTTTATCTTAGCCATTCTGACTGGTGTAAAATGGAATCTCAGAGTTGTTTTGATTTGCATTTCTCTGATGGCTAAAGATGTTGAGCAATTCCTTAAATGTCTGTAGGCTATTTGAGTTTCTCCTGTTGAAAATTCTCTTTTTAGATCTGTGTCCCAATTTTTGATTGGATTATTTGGTATTTTGATGCCTAGTTTCTTGAGTTCTTTATATATTTTGGAGATCGGTACTCTGTCTGATGTGAGGTTGGTGAAGATCTTTTCTCATTCTGTATGTTGTTATTTTGTCTTACTGGCTGTGTCCTCTGCCTTATAGAAGCCTCTCAGTTTCAGGAGGTCCCATTTATTCATTGTTGCTTTCAATGTCTATGCTACTGATGTTGTATTTAGGATATGGTCTACTATGCCCATGCATTCAAGATTACATCCCACTTTCTCATCTATGAGGTTCAGTGTAGCTCAATTCATGTTGAGGTCTTTGATCCATTAGGACTCGAGTTTTTTTGTATGAGGATAGATGTGGATCCATTTGTATTCTTATACATGTCAACATCCAGTTATGCTAGCACCATTTGTTGAAGATGCTTTCCTTTTTCCATTATACAGCTTTGGCTTCTATGTCAAAAATTGGGTATTCATAGGTGTGTGGATTAATATCAGGATCTTCAATTTGATTCCACTGGTCCTTGGTTTGTTTTTATGCCAATACCAAGCAGTTTTTACTACTATAGCTCTATAGTAGAACTTGAAGTCAGGGATGGTGGTGCCTCCAGAAGTTCCTTTATTATACAGGATTGTTTTGGCTATCCTGGGTTTTTTGCTTTTCCATATGAAGTTGAGTATTGTTTTTTTTTCAAGGTCTGTGAAGAATTGTGTCAAGATTTTGATGGGCATTGCATTGAATCTATAGATTGTTTTTGGTAGGATTGCCATTTTTACTATGTTGATCCTACCTATCCAAGAGCATGGGAGATCTTTCCATTTTCTGACATCTTCTTCACTTTCTTTCTTCAAAGATTTAAAGTTCATGTCATATAAATCTTTCACTTGTTCAGTTAGAGTTACTCCAGAGTATTTTATGTTATTTGTGGCAATTGTAAAGGGTGATTTTTCTCTGACTTCTTTCTCGGCCCATTTATCATTTTATATAGGAGGAGTACTTATTTTTTAAATTGATTTTGTATCCTGCCACATTACTGAAGGTATCTATTAGCTGTAGGATTTCCTGGTAAAATTTTGAGGGTTTCTCATGTATACTATCATACATCTGCAAATAGCAAAAAAAAAAAAATTGACTTCTTCTATTCAATTTTTATCCCATTGACCTCCTTTTGTCTTCTTGCTATAGCTAGAACTTCAAGTACTACATTGAATAGATATTGAGAAAATGGTCAGCCTTGTCTTGTTCTGATTTTAGTGGAATTGCTTTGAGTTTCTCTCCATTTAGTTGGCTGTTGGCTTGCTATATATTGTCTTTATTATATTTAGGTATGTTCCTTGTATCCCTGATCTCTCAAAGACCTTTATCATGAAGGGGTGTTGGATTTTGTTGAAGGTTATTTTCAAAATCTAATGAGATGATCATGTGTTTTTTTTTCCTTTCAGTTTATTTTATGTGGTGGATTACATTGATGGATTTTCATATGTTGAACCATCCCTGCATCTCTGGGATGAATCCTACTTGGTCATGGTGGGTGATTTTTTTTAATGTGTTCTTGGATTCGGTTTTTCAGTACATTGAGTATTTCTGTGTCAATGTTCATGAGGCAGATTGGTCTGTAATTCTCTTTTTTAGTTGTGTTTTTGTGTGCTTTGGGTATTAGGGTAACTGTAGTCTCGTAAAAAGAGTTTGGCAATGTTCTTTCTGTTTCTATTGTATGGAACAACTTGAGGATTATTAGTATTAGCTCTTCTCTTCTTTGAAATTCTGGTAGAATTCTGTGCTGAAATCATCTGGCCCTGGACTTTTGGGGGGCTGGAGAGATGGCTCAGTCATTAAAGTATAGACTCACAACCAAAAATATCTTTCCATCTTATGCATGAGGACAGTGAATAGTTAAAAATTAACAATGACAATACCTGAAATGCATAAGAATTTGGCCCTTTCGAGTGCTATGTGCTGGTTTCCTGTTTGATCTTAATCTCCTTTGATTCTGTTACACCTGGATTGTGGACCTGGGCTTTCACTCTGACAGTTAGCAGTACATGTGCCATGTACTTGGAGGCTGCCCTACTTGGTTGGTGAAACACAACATGAGAAGATGTTCAGGGATGGTAGCAACTCATACCATTCTTGTGATCTAGACTCTGTCTGTATCTAGTTATCATACAAGGACTGGGAAACTGAGGCTAGCTAGTAACAAGGAGAAGGCTGTGTCAGGAGCAGATCAGAATCCAAGCCAGGTGTTCCTCTTCTGTGAACTGAGTTCCTTACCTTCTCAGCTAAGTGATCAGGCTAAAGAGTGTCATGGCACCATGCCTGGAAACAGAGTTGCCTCCTGGAAGTCGAGAAGTTTCTACATGTGGTAGGCATTCCACCCGGCATACTGGGCTTCTAAATAAGAAGCATGGCATACCATGCTCCTGAGTGTTCCCAGAAGTCAGAACACTGAAATGGGAGGTATTAATAGTAGCTGGTAACTGGCCTGTTGACAAGACTACAGTCTCTTTTATGTGCTTCTTCTACACAGAGACCTTGGTGGTGTGAGCTATTCATTCTAAGGTAATGTGCTCACCAATTACGGTCAATTGGCTTCTACTATATAATACAACAAAGCAGATGCTGATCCCTGAAACTGTCTCCAGAGTGGTTCATCTCCACATCCTTAACTGACCACAGATCTTGGGGTCTTGCCATATGAAGTTCTGGTAATGATGGCATTCTGTCTCATTAGTCTTCCAACAAAATATCTGTTAGAAAGAAAACTAAAACTAACTAAAACCCAAACCCAACATATCTTCAGGTGGGCTGGAAAGAGTAGACAGCCTGCTGGAACCTGGGTGAATATCCTGCCCTCCCCCTCCAGCACAATCCCTGAGCACGTCCAGAGCTGTGTGGCTTTGTGGCAGGTGCATCTTCTGACAATCCTTGGTCAGGAAGAGGGGAACATTGCTTATCTTTATCCTCTGACCAGTACCTGCATGAAATGTGTAAGCAAGATGAGTCTCTAAGAGGAAACATTTAAAACTCCCTAAAGTTTCTATCTATGCCAAGACATAACACTTTATATACACTGCCAGTGTTTTCTTACGCATTGACTCTTGTGGCCCATATCCACCCTTCCCAGGTAGACAGGCTACCCTTTTCACGACCTCGTGGTGACACAGATTAATAGAAATGGGTTAGATCAAGAGTGAGAGTTGGCCAAGAAGAGGCTAGATATAATGGGCCAGGCAGTAATTTAATGAATACAATTTCCGTGTGGTTATTTCGAGGTTTAAGCTAGCCAGGCGGTCCAGAGCCGGGTGTCTGAGACCAAAACCAGGCTCACCTCTTACTACAAGAAGCCATTCTCACTAAACTGAAAGATGATTCTGCTGGTACTGTACTTACTGTGCAAGCATGAGAACCTGAGTTCCAGCCTCAAAATCACGAAGAACCCACACTGAAAAAGAAAAAGCAAAGGCCTGGTCTCTTGCTCATAGTCCCATTGCTAGAGGGGCAGGGATGGGCAGTGCTTGTTGACCAGCCCAGTTGCGATACTAAACACCTAAAACCGTAGGCTTAGTCTTTGCCGCAAATTATTTTAAGTTTCTGGAAGATTCAATAACTACTCATTACATGAACCCAAAATTACCACTGGAATTCAATTTCTTTTTATCGGCCAAGCAAATGGACTATCATGGGGTGGGGCAGAAATCAACAGAGTCAACTTAGCCAAGTCACTCAGAGCCTTTAAGTCTCAATTTCTTCCACTTGTAAATGGGAATAATTGAACACCTGTGGAGAAAGTTTTCATTAAATTTTAGTTAAGTATTTAAAATTGGCTCTCCATGATTCCTACCCCTTCCCCTTTTAGTGAGCCAAACCAAGTGACTGCCGTACATTTTTCCTCTCATAGCTAGCCACTCTCTTTGCTGGGTTTTAAAGTGCAATGCTCAGAACTCTGGAAAAAATCTGCAGGTGAAGCCAAACAGGCTCCTGCCTCCCACCAGCAGCCGGGCAAACGGAGTCTGCACTTAGTAGACACCTGGACCACATACCATGCACATCACAGGTTCATGCAGTCTTGTCCACCCTTGTGAGGAAGAACTGGCCTTGTTTGCAAGCTCAAAGTCAAAATACCCACGTAGGAATGTGCATTTAAAGTGTGATTGCCGCCTTACTTGATGGTTCAGGCCTCAAATCTTAGATGCTGGAGAGGCTGAGGCAGAAGAATTACACATTCAAGGCCAGCCTGAGGAACTTGGTGAGGTTTTGTCTCAAAGTAACAAGTAAAACAGACAACTGCAATATAGCCTGTTGTAAGAGTCTGCTAGTTAGTTCCTGGCCGCGCAGCCCCGAAATAATCACACAAAAACCATATTATTTGCAATACTGTAGCTAACTTTTATATTCTAAACTAGCCCATCCCCATTAATCTATGTATTGCCACATGGCTGTGGTTTACTGGGTAAAGTTCCTTCCCACGCATCTGTCTCAGGCGGGGTTACATGGCTTCTCCCTGACTCCACCTACTCTCTCTTTATATATATATATATATATATATATTCCAGCCTGGCTATATTCTGTTAAGCCATTGGCCGAAAGCAGCTTCTTTATTAACCAATAAAAGCAACACATATACAGAAGGACTTTCCACACCACTCGCTCCTTGGTAGAATACTTCCTTTGCATGTATGAGACCTGGGGTTCAATCTCCAGTTTTAAAAAGACAGAGCAATTATGAAGAATTAGTTCATACAGCACTGACCAAGGGCCAGGTCAGTGGAGTTGAGGTTAAAGGGTTCAGCATGGGACTAGAACAGTGTCATGAAAAGACCATTATGGTGTCCCTCCTGAGTGGGACTACTCATCCCATGAGTGGCTCAGGAGAACTCATGCCTGTCTTCTGTGCATAGTCAAGGTAGCTGCTGGAGGCAAACTAAAACCTCCTGCCAGAGACGCGTGAGGTTAGTCAGAGCACATCCACTCTAATGCATGTGTTGCTTCTATCACATAGCAGACAAGGACTTTAGAGTGGAATAAAAATAAGAAGGAAAGAGTTGTGAGTGAGGTAGAGCAATGACAGAGGCTTCCGATGAGAAACCTTCAGAGGTGGAAGGTTCCTGAAGGTCATTTAGCCCTGAGAGGGAAGGAAAGATTCTGGTCAAGAGTTTGAGGTGGAAGCTGGGAAGGTGACTTGGAGGTTAACAGTGCTTGGGGCTCTTGCAGAAGACCAAAGTTTGGTTCCCAGCACCCATATTGGATGTCTTATGACCACCTGGAACTCCAGCTTCAGGGACTCAGACACCCTCTTCTGTCCTCTGCATACACAAACACACACACACATACATATAAATAAATTAGAATTTTTAAAAAGAGCTTGAGATGTCCCAGGATTCAGGCAAAGAGTCCTGAAACATATGGGGGATTTTCCCTTCAGAGATCTCTTTGATGTAGGTGTGTTGGTCTCATCTTCCAACTAGATTGCACTTGTATAGAAAGAGATATCTATTTTTGTTCTGTTCGCAATAAGCTGTACCCAGTACTTCAAGACTTGGCCTGGGTGACACAAACATGCCTTTGCCCATCTCTGCAACACACAGAGCTAGACCAGAAGCTTCCCTTGGTCAGGAGATAAGAATCAGAGGGACTCAAACCACCAACCAAAAGAACAAGTTCCCTTTATTCTGACCCTGAAAACTTGATGCAAACTTTTCATCTTTACACTTCTTCTCCACACCGAGAGGAGAGAGACACAGAGGGGCAGAGGGAGGGGCAGAGAGACAGAGAACATCCCGTTTTCACTAAGTTCTGCCTTGGTATGCCACGGTGTTCTGGTTTCCTTTCTGCTACTCTGATAAAACACTGATGAAGAGCAACTACCGGAAGGAAAGGGCTTCCAAGTTACAATCAATCACTGAGGGATGTCAGGGCAGAAACCTGAAGCGGAAACTATGGAGGAACGCTGCTTGCTGGCTCACTCACAGCTCATGTTTAGCCTGGCCTAGACCCCCTCTCTTATATAGATCAGGACCACCTGCCCTGGGGATGGTGCTGCCTGCAGTGGGCTGGTCCCTCCTGCTTTTGTTAATAATCAAGGCAATTCCCCATGAGCATGCCCATAGGCCAAGCTGGTCTAAGAAATTCCTCCATCAAGATTCTCCTCTCAGATGACTCCAGGCTGTGTCAAGTTGATAAGCTGCCCAAGAATCAGAAAGAAGGAGAGCCAAACACTACTCTATGAAACATGGGAAAATGAGATTTATTGCCTTGTAATTGCACTCCTATTATACTTCATTCCCTGTGTGTTTGTCTTGCTGAAGGGAAGCAGGAGGAGGACTTGAAAGCCCACGGGATATACAACAAAGTGTCAGGAATGACAATGTGAATTAAGGATGCGCAATCCACAAACTCTAATAAAAATCTCTTTTATTTGTGTGTGAGCGCTGATGCGCTTTGGCATGCTTCTAACTCCTGTTTTGTTATTTATGAAATGGAAACCTGACAATTCGCTAAATCACCATGAGCCTTTCCTTTTACAATCTGTTTCGTTTTCTGGGCACAGATTATTGTTTCTTTTTATTATTCAGGAATCATACTGGCTCTCAATGGCTCATATTTTGCAGTAAGAAGTAAACTAGTTTGGCAATTTCGAATGACAGAAACAGGAGTCTTCACCAAAAACTGCTACCATAGGCCTTCTTTGGTGCAGAAACTTCCGTTTGTGCTGCTCCCTTAGGTTCAAGAATGTAAGGAGACTGTGTGTAACCACCAAAGTTCTCATCAAAACCAGAAAATGATAGTTCATCCGCAAAGGTACTAATTATACAAGAGGCAGGAGGCCTGGTTGGATGGCTCAGGCTCCCGGGACAAGTGTGGTCTGTGCCTGCCTTGAGCCCTGGGAACAAGTGAAGAGGAAATGATTGCTAACTTCTACAAGGCAAGACATGTTGGCACACAGCTCATCCTCAACGAACATCTTTTAGTTGGGGGCCACAACTAGATCCACAGAAGATGTCCCACAGGATAAATGTTCTTCCCTCATCCTCCTTCCTACCGCCGATCCGGTATGCCCATCGTTCTTGGGCCTGAGAGCAGAGACAAGTGGTTCAGGGCACTGGAAACAGAAGCCCTGCTGTAAAAGGGATCAGGACAGGTCCACAGGGACCTCAGGCCCTGGTGGAGGGCTAGACGTCAGCAGCTCCAATGAACAGCTGGAAAGGAAGGCTAGGCTAGGTCTAGTTCAACTGATACGGGACTTGCCTAGGATGCACAGAGCCCTGCATAAACCAGAAGTGTGCTGTGTACCTGTAATCCCAGCTCTCAGCAGGTGGAGGCTGGAGGGTCAGAAGATGAAGGTCGTCCTCAGATTCAGAGTGAAGCTAGCCTGAGACGCGTGAACAATGGAAGATGAGCCCTGTGGACTAGGAGAGGAGCGAGTCTCGTTAACGTGAAACATAAAATTGCAAACTCTCTAGAACGAAGCACCTCTGTCCTTTCCAGCAGAAAGTAAGGTGACCCCATTCCTAAGGGAGTTATAACTTGCAAGTTTCTTTGCCTGCTTTTTGGAAGGGATAAGAATTTGAGCTTTATAAAAAAACATGGAATTTATTATGTTTGAGAAACTGTTTCTTAAAAATTGAATATATTCAAAAATTTCATTACTGGTTGGACCAGTAGTCCACTTGTCATTATTCGAGCAGCTGGTGGGAGGGTCTGAATACATATGTATGAGAAGTGCAGGCCCATGGTCAATCTGGAGTGCCATTCCTGGGCATTATACACCTCAGTTGCCTGGGACTTGCCAACTAGGCTAAGCTGGTGGGCCAGCAAACTGCAGGGATTTCCCGTCTTTGCCTCCCAGTGCTGGAATTATGAGCAGGAGCCAGTGCACTCAGCTTCCCCATGTGTTCTGGGGATGAAACTCTTCCTGTTTATACCGCAAGCACTTTCCTGACTGAGAGCTCTCTTCAAAACTCAATTTGAGTGTTAATTGGATATTTTATGGCCCCTTCTTCAGAGGGAACAAAGGGTAAGCCTAGGCCTGATTCTTTTTATGTTGGCCAATAAATTCTGAAGCAGGAAGAAGCTTATTATAGCCGTGTTTGCTATTCCCAGTATGAGATGGGTCTTCCAGGATCCCTCGGGATACTGAATGTGCCCGTACTTGAGTTCCAGTTATAAAATCCCAAGGCAGAGCTAGAAAGATGCTTCCACGGTTAAGAGCATTCGCTTCTCTCCCAGAGGAGAGTTTGGTTTACAGCACCCGCATTGAGTGGCTCCCAATTGGCTGTTATTCCAGATCTAGGGGACCTGATTCCTTCTTGTGGCCTCCATTGGCACCCATGTTCAAAGGCACAGACCCACACACAGACATATACATACATATAAATATAAAATAACAATAACAATACAATAAAATGGCCAAGTGTTTGCATGAAGCCTACACACCCTCGCAGTACTTGGAAGCATCTCCATGTTGCTTGCATCATTTCATACTGTGTGAGTAGCTAACGTGCTGTAGCTTTAACAAATGACAACATGGATAGCACCCATGCTCAGTGCAGATGCATTTTCCCCAATATATTCCATCTGCATTTAGTTGAACACAGAGATGCAGAACCGAGACTTACAGAATCTGACTGCGCTTGCTTACTAAAGGGCCTTAGAGTAGCAGGTCTGAGGTGATGAGATTTTTTCTGTAATCTGCAATAAAGGGAATTAAGCAAATGTGAAGGATAAAGTTTCTTTAATCAGCTTTACTACAGAAAAATACGGAGTGATGAGAACTTTGGATGGAATAGAAGTTGGGATTTAGCACAATGAGGAAGATCCGATAATGAGCAACAATATAGCAAAGTGTGCCAAGTCTGAGGAGTCTAAACCCTGTCACATTCCCAGATTCATGAATAGCCCCAAGTGCATTTCTTTTCCTTCATATTGCATTACCATGGCTACGCAGACAATCTCTGCTAATTATTTATCTCAACTCAATCATCATTCTCTGCCATAGAGAAAGAAAGTTTTCCAAACTGTTTCCCAACTTTCTGTCCCTGCTTTCTTCCTGGGCGGCTGGAGTAGATGGAACACAGAGCAATTTCTTTCCATCTCCTCTGTGTATGTAGATTATAAAGCAAGCCCATTAAAAAGCAGCCGTGTGGCACCTTCATTAGGGGAGCGAAAGTTTCCTCTTAAAGTCTAGATAGAACCACGGAAAGTTAGTGGCACAAGAACTTTGGAAACCACCTCATTAAGCTATACAGAAGCATGAAACAGAACGATCCAAAGCTGTCAAAAACCCAGTGTCCATCTTCCCTCATTCCCTTCCCAGCCTCCTCTCCTGTCATGACTCACTAGTCACCCAGGAGTTGCAGCCCTGCTTCCTTTCTGGTCCCAGTTTTGCCCACAATTGAGTCATGTGATACTGCCTTCAGATTGTCCCTTCTCTCTTAGTGTCATTCAAACGCAATAATATTCCAGATGTCCCTAAGTAGTCACAGCTGAAGAGTCTCCCCACAGACCCAGAGAGTTGTGTGATGGACTGAGCTGGCTCTGAACATGCCACCTCACACCTCTGCAGGGGCGGTTCTTCACCTCCTTTCCCCGCTGGCTGTTCCAAATCAAACCTCCATCAGACTCTCCTAGCTTCACCCTTGGTTGTAATGAAACAAGATTGGAAAATTCCCTAAACAACTGGGATCCTCGCTTGGGTATGGAGCTTTGAGAGCCCTGGGCTTGGCTAAACTCTGGTGAGGTAGCCTCCCAGTGGCAGGAGAACCAATGAGATTTGCAACAAAGAACTCAATGGAAGAAAACTGTAAAATCATCACACTGAGTCCCCAGATAATGGATGTTGCCCCGGACTGGCAAAGAAGGCACTAACTACAGAGCAGTATTTCCCTCTGCTTGGTTCATTACTATGACAAAATGCCTGATGAGGAGCAATTTAAAGGAGGAAGGGTTTGTTTCTGGCTCAAAGTCTGAGGATGGTGAGGAAGCCTTGGTGAGTGGAGTTGAGGCAGCTGATCACAATGCATCCGAAGTCAGGAACAACGACAGCTGAACAGTTAGTTTGTTTTCTTCTTTTTATTCAAGCCAGGCCCCCAGTCCATGGGATGGTGCTGTCCACAACAGGCAGGTTTCCCTTCTTCAATCAACCTAATCTACATAAACCCTCACAGGCATGCTGGATGCTTGTCTCCCCAGATTTCTTCAAGTTGATGACGGGGATTAACCTTCAGAACTACTCCTCTCAGTCATGACTGACATGAAGAGTCCAGGGTGAGATGGAAGCCCTGGGATATTTGGGTGGGAAATGGAAGAGCAAGGTGCTGAAAGGGCGGAGACACCAGGGACACAGAGCAAGCAGCGTGGGCTTTACAAAGTAAAGGTAACCAAGCCACGTAAAAGAATGTAGGTTAAGAGATATGGGTTCATTTAAGTTCTAAGAGCTAGTTAAAAACAAGCCTAAGCTATCAGCCAATATTTCATAAGTAACAAGAGGTCTCCATGACATTTATTTGGGAGCTGACTGGCAGGGGAGAAAAATCTGTCTACAATGGAGTGCTGGTGGCGAAGACGTCAATATGATCATGACTTCAATAAGTACCATGACAGCAAGCAGAGTAGGAAAGGGAAATGTGACAACTTGGGACAACCATAGATCCTGTAAGCCTTCGTCAATGTTTATGGTGATTGGATCTAGGTACCTTCTCAGAGAAAAAAACCTGCAGATGCACAAAGCCTTTCCATAAAAGGGAGTGCCATCTAGTTTTATTTATGCATATCTCAATGTGTCATCTAAATAATCTCTAGTCTACTTAGCTACCTAGTACAACACAAATGCCATATAAATTTTTAGTCTGTGGTTTTGTGGGGGGTTTTTGGTTTTTTGAGACAGAATTTCTTTGTACAGCTTTGTCTGTCTGTAGTAAGAGGCACGCAGGCTTGCATTTGGTCCCGGCAGCCACCCGGCTCCCGCCACCCAGTGCCTGGCTAGCTTATACCCGAAATAATTACACAGAAACTGTATTCACTTAAATACTGCCTGGCCCATTAGCTCTAGCCTCTTATTGGCTAACTCTCACATATTCGTTTAACCCATTTCTAATAATCTGTGTGTCACCACGAGTTGTGGCTTACCAGGAAAGATTCAGCGTGTCTGACCTGGGAGCTTCATGGCGGGCGGCTCTCTCTCTGACCCTGTCCCCTTTCCAGTATTCTGTTCTCTTTTCCCTGTCTATCTAAGTCCTGCCCTATCAAAAGGCCAAGGCAGTTTCTTTATTAACCAATAAAAGCAACCCAAATACAGAAGGACCCTCCTACACCATCTATCCTAAAACTGGCTCAATAGATCAGGCTGGCCTTGAGCTCACAGAGATCCTCAGGCCTTTGCCTTCCAAGGCCTAGGATTAAAACTACTGCCCAGTTTGTAATTTTGGTCGCAGAGGGGAATAATGACAAGAAAAAAATTCTATAGATGCTTAATATAGACTTGTGGTGATCTGAATGAGAAATGTTCCCCATAGGCTCATGCCTTTGGATGCCTGGTCCCCAGTAGGTGGTACTGTTTGTGAAGTCTATAGAACCTTTAGGAGGTGAAGCGTGGGAGGAAGTACATTACTGAGGGAGGACTTTGAGAGTACACAGCCACACCTCACTTCCATTCACTCTCTCTGCTTCATGTTTATGGTTGAAGATGTGAGCTCTCAGCCTTCTGCTCCTGACGTTTGCTGCCACACCTCACCATGGTGGACTCTTCTCCCTCTACTACAAGGCAAAATAAATCCTTGCTTCCATAAGCCACTCTTGGCCATGGTGTTTCATCACAGCATTGGTCCAACTTAATAAATTCAATAAAAGTGAATACTGAGGAGACCCCATATTGATTTTATGTACCAATGGTTTTGTTTCCTCTCTCTTACTTTTTTCTCTACTTAAAAAACACTGCTGTGTCTTCAAACATCATGGTAAATTTGCCTTTTACCTTGTGGAGAGGGTAGGGAATTAACGAGTAAGACCAGTTCTACTGACTCTGAATAATGTTCTAGGATGGAACAATTGGCTCCCCTTGGATGGGTCCCACCTTCCAGATCTGACACCTTTCCACTTGTTCATGCTGCAGTGCACAGACGTTTGCTCATGCTACAGTGCACAGACGTTGTTTGTTCATGCTGCAGTGCACAGTCGTTTGCTCATGCTGCAGTGCACAGATGTTGTTTGCTCATGCTGCAGTGCACAGACGTTGTTTGCTCATGCTGCAGTGCACAGACATTTGCTCATGCTGCAGTGCACAGACGTTTTCTCCTGCTGCAGTGCACAGACATGTGTTCATCTCCACTGATTCTCAAATCTCATCTTAGGGAACCCATACCACGCATGTGGAAACTTTTCAATAAGTTACTCCAAGCTGGAATCACTGTGGAACATAATGGAGAGTGGTAGGTCCAAGCAATGCCCTCTCTCCGGTTAGCTTTAGTTGGCAAGTAACACAGCCTCGAGTCGAATGGCAGGAAAGTCTTCATAGAAGAATTTCTCAGATTAGATTGGCCCATGGGCATGTCTGGGGCAGGGACTGTCTTGATTGTTAAGTGCCAGTAGGAGGGCCTAGCATACTGTGGGTGGCACCATCCCTAGTTACATTGGTCCTGGGCTGTATAAGAAAATTAGCTGATTACCAGGTTGAGAGAGCCAGCAAGCAGCTTCCCTCCTCTTTTCTGCTTCAAGTTCCTGCTTAAGTTCCTGCTCTCAATGATCAACTTCCCTCAGAGATCAACTGTCACTTGGAAGTGTAAAAAGAAGTAAACCTTTCCTCCCCTAAGTTGCTTATGGTCATGACATAAGCAACAATGTCCTAGCAACAGAATGAAACTAAAACCGCCTTTGGACTGGAGAGATGGCTCAGTGGTTAAGAGTACTGGCTGTTCTTCCAGAGGTCCTGAGTTCAATTCTTGGCAACTATAAGGTGGCTCACAACCATCTGTAATGAAATCTGGTGCCCTCTTCTGGCCTGCAGGCAGACATACAAGCAGAACACTGTATATATAATAAATAAATCTTTAAAACCGCCTTCAATCCTAGAACTCCTGCCATTTCCACCTGGAGAACATAGCTTCAGAGACGGGAGCAACTACAGGCATGCAGCTTCTCTCCTCAACAGCTGCCTGCTCCTTCCCTTGTGAAAATGGAAATGGATTTAGCATGAGACAGGAAATCCATACCCAGTACCTTTCTGTAGGGTTTGTGATGTATCTGTGTAATGTTAGCACTCCATATCATGTCCCGTTAGCATCATGCCCTGACAGTGTTTGTAATTGCTCATCAGCGGCCAATTGAGAGATGACTATGTCTGACTCAGAGAGGAGAAAGGAACTAATTTGATTAGATAGACATCTGGAGCTTCCGTTGCTCCAGGGAACAGCGTTGTCACCTACCAGTCCCTCCACAATCAAGTGTGTCAGTTATCCTGGAAATGTGGCCAGCATGAATAGGTTGTGAGCTATCCTGGTCCTCTACACAATTCAATAGTGAGACCCACACATTTTTTTTTGCAGCTCATATTTCCCAATGTGTGATAGGCATTTATTCTGCAGTCCTATAACATAAGCAAACAAAAAGGGAGAAAGGCAAAAAGAGACTGGACCTCAGACACAACTTTGGCCATGCCTGAGGAAACAGACAAGGTGCAGTTCCCGCCAGGACTGAAGCCACTAAACGCTGGTTCATGTGATCATGCCTCTTCTCCATAGCTAGTTCTCTCCCTCTGGCTCAGAAGCTCACTGGGAATCTAGGGAAATCAGAGGTCAAAGGCCAATCATAATGCTAACACTCACAGGGCATGGACACACAGGCAGAGGCTGGTATAGAGAAGTCTTTGCGTCTAGTGAAGGAGCAGGTGAGGACAGGGGATCTTGGTTCTAGCCCTGTGACGTACACACAAGCACACACCCAGTGTGCTCCCACTACACCCACTGTGCTCCTGCTTGTGCTGCACCCCCAGGAGGAAGAGACTTTTTCCTTATTGATAACCATGCCTTTGTAACAGTCTTTCCCAGCCCACCCTTTCGCAGGCATAACAGCAGGAAGCCTTGACTGTGGCTCTGAGTCCACGAAACCCAGCCTTGCTATGCCCTTCCTCATTTCTAGTCAATGGAGAAAGCACCACTCCCCCTGCTGAAGACACGTGATGAGTGGCAAAAAGAGGGTCTGTTACTAATGGTCAGATGTGCAGGGACTTTTAAGATATGACTAGAAAACATCTAATTAGAAAGAATGGCATGTATGTGGCCTTTCAAAGGTGTGTTGCTTTCTGAGCCCTCTCTGACCATGACATAAAAGATGGATAGGTCCAGATCACCTGTAAATCAGTGGGAGTGAAGAGAAGCTAAGAGCCCCAACAGGAAGCAATATGGTGCCTAGGTCCCACTTGTCCCATAAATACTAAAACCCCTTGCCTTCTGCTATCTAACATGATTTTTTGATGAATACCCATCCTTCTGAAATGGTGTGGACCATATTTACCTATAGCCATTCTTTCCCATCTCTGTGCCAGGAAGATGTCACAATTCTATAATCTAAAGCAGAATTAAGGCATGAGATGGTCACCATCTGTCCATATGGTAAACTGAGTCTCCATTGCTCCTATATATGCTTGGTACTATGGTCCCTTTGGGCCATTGGACTTGCTGTGATATGCCCACGTGTACAGATCCATGATACGAACAGCAAGCTCACACTGGGAACCCTGAGGATTTGAACTTGTGTCTCTCTGTCATGAGACAGCTATTGCTGGACTTCTCAGACATTATCCTGTAAGCCAATATAATGAATCCCTTTTTAATATATATTCATTCTATCAAGATATATTTTAATATATATTTTCATCCTAATATATATTCATTCCTCAAGAGAACCTTGACGATAAACACATTTGTGAAATGTCTACAATACTGTAGGTGAACACCCTTAAGAATTGAGGAAATATTTTCATATTAACAGTTATAAGAAGGTTAAAGTAAAACTCAACATCTGCCCTAGCCTTCCCCTTTCCCCACAGACTTCCACAGACAAAGCTAACTATGCCCATGTCTTCTGTTTGTCATGAGGAAGGCTACCACCACAGTCTTATCTGTGTGATAAGACTGTTGATAACAGTTACCGTGTGTGGTAATACAGTGTGTGTGACATGTATTTGTATAGTAACTCATTGTCCCTCACAAAATCCCTATAAGATGATACAATAGTGAACTTCTGAGGTGGGACTGGAACCCAGGCAATCTGGTCCTAGAGTCTGTACTTATAGATACCCCATCTATAGCCTCTCAACCCACACTCATCCTGTATTTCTAATTGGCTGCCTGCAGGATTGGGATGGCTCAGTCTTACACAGGTCCTGTGCATACAGTCAACACAAGTTCCCTACCTTAGACCCTCCTCTTTTTCCCTGATGAACCTTGAGGAGCACTTGCTCAACATCCTGTTGGATGTTCGTTTGCTCTAACCTATACTATGACTTCCAGAATTGTGTGTAGTTTTCCAAGAGTACTAAGATCAAAAATCCATTAAGTCACCCCCCCAGTGTAGGTGCCCAGTTTATAACCAGGGGTTCTACTTTGCTCCTCCTATGGAAGCCCCAGAGACCCTGTTGTCTAGATCTAGTCTGGGCTAGATGTCTTCCAAGCATACCACACCCACTGAATGCTGAGTTCTTACACTTAGGTGGGTTTCCTGGGTTTGCTGCATCCTCCCCCCAGTAACTTATCTATAAAAGGCACAGGAGAAATGTTTAATATATTTGATGTTACTTTATAGTATGGCATGAATCATGTGCCCATGTAGTGTATATTGGTGGAGGTTGCTTGTTGATTCCCAGCCACTCAGACACGAAATAAGCACACAGAACTATATTAATTAAAACACTGCTTGGCAATGACTCTAGCATATTCCCAGCTAGCTTTTACATCTTAAATTAACCCATTTCTATTCATCTGTGTATTGCCACGTGGTTGTGTCCTACTGGTAAGGTTCCATCCAGCATCTAGTGTCTGTCTCCTGCGGCAGCTATATGGTTTCTCTTTGACTCCACCTACTCTCTCCTCTATCTGCTTGAATTTATGCCTTGCTCTGTTCCACTAAGCCACTGGCAGAACAGCTTTATTCATCAACAAATAAAGGCAACATATAGACAAAAGGACTTCCCACACCTTTTTCCTTTTCTGTTCAAATTAAAAGGAAAAATTTAACTTTAACATAGTAAAATTACATATAACAAAACAGTTATCAAGCAAGAATTACAGTTACAATATTTAGTTCATTTACATTTAGCAAATTAAGGAAAATACTCTATCATCTATCCTATCTTTGTGAGTCCAAAGTTTTATATCTAATTTATCTTTTATCATAACTAAGAAAAACTATAGCTATAACTATTTGTCTTCAACTCAAAGAATCCAGAAGGATACAATATTACCTAAGTAAACAGAAAGTGTAGATCATAAGCAACTTCCATTACTCTAGAATTGACAGAGACATCTCACTGCCTAGACAGTCACCCAAAGTTTTTCTGTAACATTGGGGCATCCATCCTCAACCTACAGGCCTATAGTATCTGGCAGACTTTTCCATAAATCAGGAAATTTGAAGATCTGTTTTGCCTTGTAATGGCAAAGTTCATCAGATGCTTTCTTCTGTGTCCTGCAAATGTCTAGCAGTTCTTTCATGAAGCAGGAGCTCCAAAGGACCATCTCACTTTTAGGCAAGTTCAGCTGTCACTTTTCTATGGGTCCTACATGTCCAGTTCATACAGCATAGTATCAAGCATTCCAGGAAAGAACAGTTTCTTGCCCAAATGGCTAACCAGCTCCATTTGGAGCCTCTTTTATGCCCATAATCCTCTTCAAGTAGATTGGTGCTGCCAGGAGCAGATGAGTCTCATTGGCATGGAAAGATCTTAAAACATTTTAAATGCCATGTTCTGAAGATCTTTGAAATATCTGAAGAATCCCTATCCATCTGAAATATATCTCTGTACAACTAGAAAACCCAACTAACATGGCTACAAGCTTGACTATTATAGATGATTATCTATAACCTGTATTTTTAATTATATATTACATTTTAAAATGAGCTACACAAACATAATACCTTAATCCAGAGCAAAAACCACATATAACAAAATTGACCTTAAATTTGTATCAATAAACCAAGATCCATACCAATGCAAAGTATTCATCTCTACAGCATATCCCCCTTTAAATGTAAATAAACATTTATGAAAATCATTTAGGGAATTTGGGCATAGTTCTCTCCAAACTGCTTCTTGCTTTTTGTTGGGTGAAGTAAATTTTTAGGGGTGTTCACAGTGGCCTTTCAGGTGGTCTTGGTTCATCAAACTACATTAGCCTGGAAGGAAGCCACAGATTCTCATCCTCTGTGGAAACAAAAGCAGAACCTCTTTTCCAAAGCAACATATCATTAGACCCAAATTTTTAAGTCAAGATACCTTTAAAGTTGGTTTAGCTTAGCAGCCCATACAATGAAATATCTCTCTGTACTTAGCTCACTCACAGTCAAGAATTCAAAGAAAACACAATAATATACATAATCCAGATTCTCTGTGTATTTTCCTTCTTTATCTGGCTTATTTTTCTTTACTTCTTTAACCTATGAGTGTCTGTACTCTGTCTCTTTAAAGACTTTGTTTTATTTCTTAAAAATGATTTACTTTGTTTTATAGCTCTACATACTCTTTTTCTTCTCTCTCCCAATCCTACGTACATTTTTTAAACAAACCGTGTCTTGTTTAGAGGTTGTTACCATCTGGATTTGTCTTTATTGTGTTCATATCTATAATTATTTTTTGACCAGGAGTGCTTTTTCTTAATGCTAAGTGGGCATGACTAGGACCAACTCTGTGGCACTGCCTGTTGGTTCTGCCCAGTCCAATATGGAGGAGGCATGTTCACTGCTTCTGAGAGCCATGCATATTGCCCCAGCTCCAGGGTCACAGTGGGTCTGTGTCACCATTAAGCAATTTGTAACACACTGCTCACAGACTCCATTTAAGTGCTCAGCCTCCTGAAAGAGTCAGAGCTGTTCCTGAAACTAGCAGAACCAGGAAGCTGTCATTTTGAAACCGCATGATTTTTTTTTCTGCTACCACTAATCAGGAAGACCTCTCTTAAAGGAACCATGTCATTCCTATTTGCCACCAGCAAACAGAGCCCATGCAAATAAAAAAAAAGCAACTAAACTTCGTTTTTTTGTGTCTAGAATTCTTTTCCAAGCTCTCTCAGGTTTTATGTGGATTTAACTGGCATAAGTTGGTGCACCAATCTGTTGTTGGAGGCTGCTCATTTGTTCTTGGCCACCCAGACCTGAAATAAGAACACAAACATAATATTAATTAAAACACTGCTTGGACAATGACTCTAGCATATTCCTAGCTAGCTCTTACATCTCTAATTAACCCATTTCTATTAATCTGTGTATCGCCACATGGTTATGTCCTACCAGTAAGGTTCCATCTGGCATCTGTCTCCTGTGGCGGCTACATGACTTCTCTCTGACTCCACCTACTCTCTCCTCCTCTATCTGCTTGAATTTCTGCCTTGCTCTATTCTGCTAAGTCACTGGCTGAAACAGCTTTATTCATTAACCAATAAAAGCAACACATAGACAGAAGGACTTCTCACACCAGGTGTATGTGCTACAGCACACACATATGTGGGTTCACAGACATGTGACAGACACATGGAGGTTGAGGCAGAGACTCTCACTGGACCAGAAGCTCACCCTTTCAGCTTGACTGACTGGCCAGTGAACTCTCAGGCTCCATTTATTAATAACATGAATCCTGGAGTTACAGGCATATACAGTCACAGCCACTTTGTACATGGACCCTGAGGATTTGAACTCAGGTCCTCATGCTTTCACAGCTGGTGCTCTTACCCACTGGAGCCACCTGCAGCCCTGAACCACCCCAGCCTGAAGTCTTTATATAACTGCAAATACTTTTCTTGTCCCTTGTCACTTGCCACTTTGACTGGTAAAGGGCTGCAGATTAAAAATCATTCCCCTCAGGCTGAAAAGTACTTCTCTTTTGTTTTCTGACAACAGTGCTCATCATTTTCTTTACAGGAAATAAAAAGTGCTTTGATTTGTTCTCTCTGAAGCTCTTGAAAAGAGCTTCTCGTCCCTGGCTTCGTGCACTTGACTGAGGATATGTCTAACTATTGTACTTATTTTCATTTATGCAAATTAGTATTCATGACATCTTGCAATTGAAGTCTTTCATCTTTTATCTCAGAGACTTTTTCTTGTGTCATTTCTTATTCCGTCCTCTTTTTCTGTTGCTATTGCTGTCTGCCTCCTCCCTGTCCCCTTCTTCCTCATCCTCCTCCTCTTCCTAAATTCCCTCTACTTCTTCTCCCCACTTCCATCTTCTCCCTCCCTGCCTCCCCTCCTCCTCCTCCCCTGCTCTTCCTTCTTCCCCTTCCTCCTTTCTCCTCCTTCACTGACCTCTCCTCCTATGATCAACCTCACATGTCTTCTAGTTAGAATCGGCTAGAGTATCTCCCATGTCTTCCAGTTAGAATCGGCTAGAGTATCTCCCATGTCTTCCAAGCTTTTCGTGCTTTCCACTCTGAGCCATTGCCATCGGACTTCCTTTCGCCCCTTCATCTGGATCGCTTGTCCAGAATCATAGTCACAGACAGTGAGCACTTTTCCCTCTTTTTATTCAGAACACAGTGTTTTTGTCACTGTAAGTTCAGGCAACAGAAAACATTGCAAACCTATTTCTCAAAGGTGTCCCATAAAAGATGGAGTTTAGCTGTTCCCTTTGAGTTAAATGACATAAAAGAACAGCAGGTACCTGCTTGGCAGCCCTGTTTGTAGTGTCATTATATCATCCATTAGTATCCATAGTGGGTTTCATCAGCTACTGATTCCTACAAGAAGAGTTACTGAGTTTAGGTGTCAGGTAAGGAGTATTCTGTGGTGGATTGGAAACATTCCACTTCAGGGTACTTCACTCTGAGACACCAGCATCCAGCTGGGGAGCCTATGAGGATGCTCTGCATCCCAGGAATCTGTGCTGTTGGCTGGGGTAGGCCAGGTCTCCCGGGTTTCAGCATGTGCAGAGTATGCAATGCAGTGGTCCAGGGCTTCTGCAAGTGGGAGTGTGCCTGGCAATCCAGCATGCCTGACTCATTCCCACTCACCTTACAGAGCAGCTGAGTTTGTGCCTAAAACTTTGCAGGGACCTACGGGGGAGATCTGCTCTTTCTGTCATCTCTATCCCTCACCTCACTCTTTGAGACCAGAACTAACCATGGCTCGTTCACGTTGAAAACTGGGGTTCACTTCTTCACCCTGAAAACTCATCTCGAGCCAGCACTCCATCTACTCCTCACATTCCTATCACAGCTGCTCTTATTTCATGTAGATTTGCAGCTTGCTTTCCGCAAATACTCAGAATTGCTCCTTGTATTTAAATGCAATGAGATCATTCAGTCTCTTAGGTTATATACATGCTCCTGAGAGTCCAAGTGGGGTTTCTCAGACCACTGTCCTAAAGACCAGCGTCTCCAAAACAATAAAAGGAAAAGGGTGATTCTGAGCACGGATATGCCTCACTGTAAAATAGTACCGCTGACTCACGGTATCTTAAATGCCGTTATTCTTAATTTTGAATCTTGAAGAAGAGGATAATATTAGCCCTCTGAGGGTAACCATGGCCTTTCTTTTTTAAGGCTGCATAAAAAGAGGATGCAGTAAAGGCCAGCTTGATTCTTGGTTGGGGTTAATGACTCTGCTACTTCAAGAGAGAGTTTCAGCTGTGGGACACAGACCACAGATGGCGCAAAACTTACTACTGCAGAAGGTCTTTCTAGCTAACACTGTCCCAGCAGCAGACTTTGGCTCCTCCAATCTGAGCATCAGAGAGTGTAAGTACCTGTTAGGGAAGACCATTCTTCCCCACCCTCCTACCCTGCATGAGAGTGTCCACGGGCCCTAAATATCTGATGTTGATATTTGTTAAAATCAGAAGGATGCCGAGTAATACTGACTGCAAAGGGCTATGCTGGAATTCTTCAGGGTAATGAATATATTTATATGAATTGCTTTAGTGATCACAAATTGCAGACATTTGTCAAGGCTCAAAAGAGTCAGGATTCACTACAGATTGGATTTCAATAGACCTAACTTGAAACATACACACACGCGCACGCACACACACACACACACACACACACACACACACACACACACACATATATATATATACAAATATATATATATATATATCAAAATTAACTACATTCTTCAAATATCAATGTATCCACTTTCAGAGATGCCATGTTTCTAAAAGTCATGTTTACACTGTCTCCTGAACCGTCCATGCCACTGTTCCAGAAACTATCTTGAAAGCACAGCCATGGAGACACCGAGAAAGACAGTGAGAGAGGAAAAGATGACAGCTGTGTTTGCATCTGGTCCTGCACCTGAAGCATTGAGAATGTCTGGGTATGAAACAGCTCCTCCCTTCAGTGACCTTGAGCCTCGGCCCCCTCAGCTTCAAATGTCAGCAATGTCTCCAGTTGCTACAGAGATCAAACTAATTGCTCCACAGAGAGATGCTCCAAGAGTAAAGACTGTGCAGTTGGGAGTGATGATTCTGGTGTAAGTTCACTGCGAAGACCACCATGAGTTCATTACTACTTGACATCATGAAACAAATCTGTTCCAAAATGTAACATTTCAGTAGTGAACTGAAAACTTGATGTACCATCAAGTGAATGGTCAAGTCTATAGAACTAAAAAATAGTTCCACTTCCCCTCTACTTTGAGAGTTATACTTGCCAGAGAGTAATAGTCTCAAAAAGGAATAACCACAGAAGCTTAAAACCCTCTTCTATTTTCCTTTCTGTTTTTGCAATAAAACACTCTGACCAAAGGCTACTTAGGGGAGAAAGGGTTTCCTTGGCTTACACTGTCTGGTCATAACCCATGACTAAGGGAAATTGTGGCAGGAACTTGAAAGCATGCCTGCTTGTTCTTTCTCACAACATGACCTCCAACCAAAGAACTCAACTCACAGTTTAAAACCACATAAGGGAACTGTGGAAAATGCTAAAACGGCAGGCTTATGCTCAGCTATCTTTCTTATATTGTTCAGGACTACCTGCCTAGAGAATGGTGCGGTTCATAGTGGCGTGGTCCTTCTTCGTTGACATTCAAGATAGTCATCCACAGACATGCCTACAGGCCGGTCTGATCTAGGCAACCCTTCAGCAGAGGTTCGCATCTCAGGTGAAGCTAAGTTGTGTCAAGCTGACAGCTAAAGATGACTAAGGCAACACCACTGAGCCCTGTCTAGGATCTCATGACAACGGTTTTTAGAAGAGCCTGTTTTCCATTGACTCATAAATACCACTGTGGAAATGAGAACTGACTGACAACTTAGGGGAAGAACAACACACTTAAGAAGCTACAGAGGCAGCACGAAAATGAGGGCACCTTTTCCAAACAGGACTGAATGAAAAGCAGCCCATACAAACAGGCCAGATAACATTCCGCAATCAGCTGCATGGCCACGCTGCACCCACACAGGCCTGACAACACCACTCCTTAAAATGATAGAGCATGCAGCTCAGGAGATCTCTCTCAGACAAAGCTGGATCTGCTGGTGGGTAGGACCCAAGAAGACTCAGATACTGGTGTGGACAGAACACTTCCCAGGTTTGGGTGCTCAGTACAGTGCGGAAATATGGCACAGGACAGTGTCCCTACCAATGTACAAGGAAGGCCACTGTGTTCCAGGCATGGAGCAGGAATGAAGACTCCCAACCTCATAATCAGAGTAACTCATGGAGAGATCAGTCTAGAAGAAAATCTATTCTCTGCAAGTTCTATACTTTGAGAGCATAATAAGGCAATGTTCATGAAAACATCTGAGAACCTGAGGGGATCTAAGAGAAAGGACAGCACAGAGGTTCAGGAGCTTGCAGTCAAGGTTACCAATATCAGAGGAAGAAACTGTTCTGAGCTTCCCAGAAAACACCCATCAGAGTTGCTGAACACACCTCATTCCCTGCTGCAGACCTTCATTCAGAACACTAAGGAGATTTTGAAGAGAGTTTCCTAACTCTGGTCGCAAGGCTAACATCACCCCCAAAATAAGGCCATCACTCCCATACAGCCAGGTGTACAGCCTTGGGGCTCTCTTACCCTTGAAAAATCCCAGACACCTAAAGCACCCTGACTGGGAAGCAGTCTTCTCTCCATTTGATCTGCAAAACGCATTATTGTTCCTGGAGCCAGTACTGCTTCCACAATTGGAAAATAAGAGCTTCATCACATGTAAACCTTCCAGGCCACTCATTTGTAATTGAGAACGGAGACCCACATTCTCTTCGCCCATACCTAAAGACAAATAGATAAACGGACAGTGCCTGGGCTATTTATGAACTCCAGACTCCAACCTGTGCAACAAGTGGGCTAGAAAAGCCAGGGCTTCATAAATCGCCAAGATGTTTCTGATCACTATCAACTCGATGGGATTTAGAGTCTCACAGGAGACACGTCTCTGGGCACCTCTCTGGGGGTGTTTTCAGTGAGGCTTCCCTGAGCTTGAATGCAGACAAAGTCATTCCAAATGCGGCGGCCCTGGGACCAAATAGAGACAGCGAGCTGAGTACCAGCATTCACCGCTCCCTGATGACAAATACAGGGTGCCCTCATCCTGCTGCTGCCATCATGGACTGCACCCTGAAACTGGGATGCTGCCTTTGCCAGGTGTTTTGCCACAGCAAGAGGACAAGCACTGAGCACAGCACCTTCACCTCAGGAAAGCTGTTCTGAATATGGATAATTGTACTAAATGTTGTTTTCCCATGCAACATACGATATGAACAAGTAAGATATGGATGATGTGTGAATTCAAATTCAGTTCTAAGAATGATATTTGACTGCTCTTCCATGCTTTTTGTTGGATAAAGTATTTTCTTTTTTGGGGGGGCTGTTCACAGTGACCTTTTGGGGGATCTTGGTCTATCAAAGCACATTAGTCTGGAGGCAATCCGCAGGTTCTCGTCCTCTGTGAAAACAAAAGAAGAACCTCGTTTCCAAAGCAACATAGCCTTAGACTCAAACTTTAAAGACAAGATACCTTTAAAGTATACATGTTGGTTTAGCTTAGCAATTCCCAGCTAATCAAATGTCTCTCTTCGGCCAAAAAATTCAAAGAAAACACAATAGAACACATAATCCAGACTCTCTTTGCATATTCCATCTTTAGGTGGCTTATTTTTACTCTATTACATTTTAATATTTATTTGTTATCTTTATTCCTTTAATCTATGACTTTCTGTACCTTGTCTCTTTAAAAACTTTGTTTTATTTTTATAAACCATTTACTTCCTTTTATAAAACTCTCTATATTCTTTTTCTTCTCTCCCAAGCCTACATGCATTTATCCAACACATATACTTAGACTCAAACTTTGAAGACAAGATACCTTTAAAGTATATATGTTGGTTTAGCTTAGCAATTCCCAGAATCAAATGTCTCTCTGCCACCAATAAATTCAGGAAAACACAATAGTATACATAACTCTTTCTCCAGAGGTCCGGCTACAAAGCACTTAAATGGGGTTTGTGAGCAGACTGCTACAACTTGCTTAATGACAACCTAGACCCTCTGTGTGCCAAAAAATGGGGCAATGTGCATGTCTCTCAGAGGCAGTGAACAGCTCCACCATGCTGGACTGGGTGGGGCAAGCAGGCAGTGCCATAATTGCTCTAACAATGCCACAGCTTAGGTTTTTAAGAATCACTTAGCATTTTAAGAAGGAGTCTTGGTCAGAAAATAATTATAACTACACAATAAAGACAAATTCAGATGGAAAAACCTCTAAATGGGTCACATCACTGCCATTCTCTGCACAAGTATTACACAGTGTCTAAACCCAAGACAGCCGTGCTGTTGCCTCTCACGCCCCTCCAGTTGAATCACCGTTAATGTCCCTCTGATTCCATCTCCAGGCTCCTCTACCCCAGAGGCTTGGCAACTTTAACACTCAGGATCAGTCTTAATTAAATGCTCGCAGATGCCAAGGGCACAGTTGTCAAAGTCCCTACTCCAAGCAGGACCAGGTCTGAGGTGGAAGGATGAGGGGTCACTTGCACAGTCTATGGTCAGGTTAAAGAAACAGAGGCCAACGCTTGGTTCTTGTTATGGAGAATGGGGAAGCGGGGACAAGAAGACTCCTCTCCTGAAGAGATGCTTAGCTATTCAGGACAGATGCACACTGAGTTTGGAGTCCCCGCTGTCAGCACATTGTCAGACAGAGCTCAAAGCTTTCCTTGAAGTTGATCAGTACTGAGGAACTTGATATTGAATAAAAACAAAAATGCCGTGTAATGTTTTCCGAGTGGAGGAGTCTGGGAAAGGAGCCTCTACTCTCTTGGATCTCCCACTGTCTGTCCTCCTTCTCCCGTTCTAGGAAGGTCACCCTGTGTACATTCTGGGAGGGAGGAGAGAGGCCCCACACACTCATAGGAGCCATAAACAAGGACATGAACTATGAATTTACAAAAAAAAAGCCTGGGTCCCTGGAGTCTGAACCAGTGGGAAGTTTTGATTGTTCTTAAGAACAGCTTGATGGAAATATAATTTGATGTTTTGATATTCAAATGCATGCTTTTGGAAATGAGTGTTGTGGCCAGACCAGTTAACATATAATGACCCTACATGGTCACTTTTTAAACTTTCATCTTCGGCAAATTGAGGCTTATGTGTCCTGAACAGATGATCTGGGAAAGAGACATCTGTGCAAACATAGGGCATATTGCTCCTAACAATCCCAGAGTAAAGCCTGCCTGGGAAAGACCTAGACACACCTTCTTCTGGCATGCACAACCCCTCTATCTTACCTCCCACTCTCTGGCCTCAGAAGGTCACCTCATGCCATCAGACTAGTCACCTCCTAGTGCTGATACCTTCCACAGGCTGCAAAACACACACCTCCACCAACACTGCGCACTCCCGTACTCATCACATGCACAGGCACCCGTGCCCACTTACACACCCTCACACACATAAGCTTGCATGCTAGGTGCATCCTTCTGACTCCAGATTTTCTGCTTTCTCTGGAGTGCTGTAGTCTTTCTGAACCATCCATTTTCCTCATCTTCACAGAAGACCAAAGCACCTGGTGCCTAAGCATTATTCCCGTGGGGAAGATCTTCCCCCGTTGCTGCTGCACACTGCTGAGAACACAAGCCTGAGAGCTTCCTCTGCTCCCTGCAGGGCAAGCAGGGTCTGTTGTACACATAGCTATTGTGTGGTCTTCCTATTGCCACGCCCCCATGTCCTTGCTTCTGTCCATCATCACTACAGGCATCTTTGGCCTCAGCAATCCCACCTCTGAAATGGATGTAACCAATCTATTAGACCTGCCTCTCAAAGCTGTTCTAGAACACCCCCAACACAGCCTGCTACCATAGGTCTCCTCTGCAGAGCTGATGCCTATTCAGCCCACAGGTCTCTGCCAGGTCTCCTCGGGTTTCCATGGCTGCAACCTCCACATGCAGCCCATCTCCTGCCAGGAGGAACAGAAAAGGATCAATGGGAGGGAGAAAATGGCATTGTTGAGGGGCTCTTAAGGAAGAAAGGGGGCCGAGCTGAAGTGGTCTGAGTAGCTTCTCAAGGCCAGCACCAGTGTGCACATGAGATTTCAGCAAAATCATTGTTATTATCCAGAGCCTCACTGTGCGGCCCAAGCTGATCCCAAACTCACTGTGTGAGCAGGGAGATTCTTAGCAGCAGCACCTTCTCCCTCAGAAGGGGATGATTAGACAGCAGGGTAGATGATGGCAAAAGGAAAGCAGCCCATGCCCTCCAGGAATGACTCTGCTGACCTGCAGGAATGACCCTGCTGACCTCCAGGAATGAATGACCCAGCTGACCTCCAGGAATGACCCAGCTGACCTTCAGGAATGACCCAGCTGACCTCCGGGAATGACCCAGCTGACCTCCAGGAATGACCCAGCTGACCTTCAGGAATGACCCAGCTGACGTCCAGGAATGACCCTGCTGACCACCAGGAAATGACCCTGCTGACCACCAGGAAATGACCCTGCTGACCTCCAGCCTCTGACCCTCTGACCTCTAACTACCAGGAAATGATCCTTCTGACCACCAGGAAATGACTCTGGGAACTTCCATAAACCAGTTCTTGTTACTTCTAGGAACTGCTCTTGGTGACCTCTGTGGTCTAGCCTTGAACACTTACAGATCAAGACAAGAACCAGCCCACTATGTAATTATGCTGCAACACAGACTGATGTGGACAAAGCACACAAACATCTCACCATTCCAGTGGCCACTTCTTTTATATTGCAAGGCAAGGATAATTTTCTTGGAATTTGACAGAAGAAACAGCAAGATAGACAAGCTGGAGTTCTCAGCAGCTTCTTGGAGGAGGGAGATGGAGGAAAGACAAGGTTACACTTTCTGGATTTCAGGGTATGGAGCTCTGAGTAGAGATGTCCTCATAGGCTCGTGTACTTGAGTCACCAGGAGTGTGACTGCTTAATAGGACTCGAAGGATTAGGAGGTGTGACTGTGTTAGAGGGCCTGTCACACCTCTAGGCTAGGGCTTTGAGATTTCAAAAGCCCTAATCAGCACCAGTCTCTGTGTCTGCCTGCCTCTGTCTGTCTGTCTGTGTCTCTCTCTGTGTCTCTGTGTGTCTCTGTCTTTGTCTCTCTCTCTCCCTCTGTGTGTGTGTGTGTGTGTGTGTGTGTGTGTCCAGACTGTATGTCACCATGCTCCCCGCTATGAGGCTAATGGACTTATCCACTGAAACTGTATGCAAGCCCCCAGTTAATTGCTTTCTTCTGTAAGAGCTGCCTTTCTTCACAGCAATAGAACAGCGGCTAAGATAGAGCAAGAAAGGAGCAGGCTCGCCAGCCACTTTATAACCAGTTCAGTTAGTGACCCCATTCCCACCTTCCTCTCTCGGAAAGATCTGTTAGGCTCTGCGGCTGTAAGCTCTGTTCCCCTAGAGAACCCTAATACAACGTACAGAAGAAAGGATTTATTTGAGCTTACTGTTCCAGAAGGATAAAAGTCCATCGCTGTCACCATAGAGAAGTGGGGCTGCAGCCAGGAATGGAGGCTGGAGCAGAAATCTGAGAGCTCACATCTGAAACTGCAAGCAAGAAGCCGAAAAAGCAACTGGGAGTGGCAGGTGGCTTTGCAAGCCTCAAAGTCTGTTTCCAGAGACATACTTCCTTCGGCAAGGCCACACCTCCTAAGCCTCCCCAAACAGCGCCATCAACTGAGATTCAAGTATTCAAGCACCTGAACCTTTGAGGGACACTTCATTCGGACCACAGTTGCCCACCAGAACTAGCTGAAAACACCCTATTGCTGAAGACGCAACCCTCACTCCCTGATGGTTTCCATGGCAAGGAGCCAACTCACCTGATAAATCTGAGTCCAACTTCCTGTGCTCCTGGTAGCTTTGGGCTGCAGGGCTCTGCAGCTGCCCCTCCCTGGCTTGAAAGATGAAGGCAGGACTAATAAGCCAGAGCAAACACTTGAACATGGGAATTGGGATGACAAGCCACGAAAACCATGAAACTAAGTTTTCCACTGTTGAAAGGTCACTTTCTTTTCCAGCTCATCTCCTCAGTGATGTAAAGCAGTGCTAAGTGCCTCCAGTCCTGATGTAGCTCTTTGTCTTGGTTAGGGTTTTATTGCTATGAAGAGAGTCCATGACCACAACAACTCTTCTAAGGAAACATTTAATGGGGTCTGATTTACAGTTCAGAGGTTTAGTCTATTATCAACATGGCAGGAAGCACGGTGGCATGCAGGTAGACACGGTGCTGGAAAGGAGCCAAGAATTCTGCATCTGAATCCACAGACAACAGGAAGAAGAGAGTGACACTGGACCTGGCTTGAGCTTCTGAAACCCCAAACCCACCCCCCTGTGATGCACTTCCTCCAACAAGGCCACACTTCCAGTCACACCACTCCCAGTGAGATGGTGGGGACCATTTTCATTCAAACCACCACACTCTTGGAGGAGGAGAGTGGATCATCACAATCCAAGGGGCTCTCAGATGATCCAGTCTGAGAAACTGTGCTGAACACATGCACATGGCGAAGAGCACTCAATGTTTGTCCCTTGAAAATACTTCCCACATGCAAATATGATCTAAAAGACCAATAAAATGCTGAGCGCTTCTGAGGGGGATGGAGTCCAACAACTGAATCGCTGCATTTTCCAAAATACTTCATGCATTCAAGCTCTGTTCAGAGTCACTCAGACAGGCCCTTGGGATTGTTTATTCTGTTCTCCAAGCCCAGCAGCCAAAGGTTTGTGCCCTGTTTCTCAGATCCTCTTGTTTATATGGTGGATGTCAGCTAATCTAATCACTGAGACTTTTTGCTTTGGCCCTGGGTTTTGAAATTATTCCTATTTCCCTGTTTTGAAACCTAAGCTAAGACTCACTTGAGCAGAACCAATCTGAGAAGTGATAATTGGCCCAAGGCATGGAATCCCCTCTACAGGAGACCAGGATCCTGATCAGGTCACCCTGCTGGAGACCAGGAGCCTGGTCGGGTCACCCTGCTGGAGGCCAGGAGCCTGGTCGGGTCACCCTGCTGGAGACCAGGAGCCTGGTCGGGTCACCCTGCTGGAGACCAGGAGCCTGGTCGGGCCACCCTGCTGGAGACCAGGAGCCTGGTCGGGTCACCCTGCTGGAGACCAGGAGCCTGTCTCAAGAAGCTTGACTCTGTAGCCATTTGATGTAGTGGCTCCATCCTGTGTGGTCCATTCAGTGCACTGGTAGAAGTCAGAACAGGCTGAAAAGAGTTCTTCTGCTGTCTAGTGTAGGCTCTCAAAGATGGCAGACGACTGGGTTTCCCCGAAGGAGGTTTGGCAAGCCCCATACGTATTGTTGTCTAGTGTTTCATTGCTACACACCTCACTCACCCGTCATTCTCTTTGCTGAGACATCTGAAGCTTCTTTTGATCAGTATTGAACTACTGGTACATTCCTGACAGGTGGCAGCCAGAATACATAAGGAACTCATCTCACTAACATTACAAAACAAACAAACAAACAAAAACTGATTCAAAAATAGACAAAGAAGGTCTCGGGGGAGATAGCTTATTGGTAAAACACTTGTGCAAACATGCGTCTCCAGAACCGTGTAAAGCCAGGCACGGCAGCACGTGTCTGCAATGCCAGGGCTCCTATGACAAGATGTGAAACAAAGACAGGAGAATGCCCAGATGTTCATGGGCCAGCAGCAAAAGACCCTGTCATCACATATCCATACAGATACCATATCACTCTCTCTCTCACACACACACACACACAAAGGCAATAGACCTGAACAGATAGTTCCACAAAGAAGAAAGGCCAGTACGTTTCAAAAAGATCACCTAATGTCACTAATCATTAGAGGAATGCAAATTTGAGCCACAGCAAATGGCGGTGTCACACACCCTAGCGGCGTGGGCAGTGGGTGTGATACTGAGCACCCTGCAAGGCCCAAGTCCCTCCCAACCAGCTGGCCCCATGGGTCTAAACTCGAGGCTGAATCTGCTGCTGCAGAAACGCTGTGTGTGAAACAAGAAATGGCAGAGAGTGGGTGTTTGAGGCACATGAATGCATGGAAGACGGAAGCAGAGAAACGATGGCAAACATTGCCAGAGACAGGGATATCACAAGGCAACCTAGTGTGAGCCAGAACCTAGACAACAGTACACTGCACACAGAGACATGCAAAGGGAAGAGGAACCTACAAATGCGGCTCTGTTTTGAGATGGACCAGTGTCCTGGGTCACAGCCACACAGAGAAGAGCAATGGCAAGTTTGTGGATACATGGCAGGTATCTCCTGTATTCACATTATTATTTATGACAAAAATCATGGTTCAAATGAGCCTAACTATAAAAATTAATTTTACTCATCTCAACATTGAAAATCCTCTGGGTACACTTGAATTGTTCAGCAATTTCCTCATCAGACCTTCTTCTACATCTGCCTTCTGATGCTGGCTCTCCTCAGGGTCCCAGGGTGGCTTCTGGGTGTTCCTAAAGATCCAGGCAAAGAGTGACCTTTCTTTCATAACCCCAGAGATGACTCTGAGTCCTTTTTAGTTGGAATAGCTTATGTCATCTGCCCATCCCTGAATCAATCACTATGGCAACAGAATGAGAATAACTGACAGTTGCTGAGAATGGAGCCAACCCGACAGAAAGCATATGGCCAATGATGGAGGAAGGAAATCATTTCTCAATTTACCACATTATTCATCTACTGAAGAAAGAGGGATGGATTCAGGGCAGGAGGAAGCAGTTTCATGCAATCCAATCTAGGTTAAAAATCAAACAGACACATGTGTCATCTTGTGCTCTGCAGGATGAAGAAGACAGTCATTCAAGACATGACCCATGACTGCAGATGGCTCAGACTGCTCAACTGGAAAGTCTACCCACTTGGAACATCAGGGGACAGACACAGGGGGAAGAACTTAAGAACTGGATGCATGGCCCTGACCACAAATGGCAGCAGTTCAGAAAGGCATACAATGTCTTCCAAAAGCAGAGCTTGACATCGTCCTCCAAAGGAGGTCAGGGAGTGTGCCAGTGACATGAGGAATAATAAGGGCTCCTGGAGCAGAGAGTGAGTGATGAAGCACCCCTGCCTCCAGACTGATCTCCCTTCCATGGGGACCTGGCTTCCACCATCCCCAGAAGCCATGCTTTATTTATTTTGACAAACTTGTTTAATCTGAGCAGAGCGCACACCTCATCAAAATGAGAGAGATCAGGGTAGTCAATTTCTTTTATCAGTTTTTCCTTCTCGGAGAAGCATCCCCCATCTCACTCTCCTTCTCGGAGACCATTACTCAGTCAGAAGGAAGAGGAACTAAAGTTTGCCGTGCCAGCTGGTGACAAATGAGCGTGTTAATTCCCCCGAGCAGGCACTTTGCTTTGTGATTTGCCTAACCAGCACTCGACAAACACGGTGTCTAGATAATGCCTTTAGGATTACAGTGGTCTTTTAAGACAGAAAAGTCAGGGGCATCAGAAATTGCAGAACTCAGGCTTACAGGACGCCACCCAGCCATAGAGGATTGATTACTTGTTTAGGAGCCACATACCAATTACAGGCATGTCACCAATGGATCCTTGCTACTTATTCTGCTCAGTGTGACAGACAACCAAGATACGTCTTCCAGGACTCTTAGCTAATGCCTGCGCTTGCTCGGCACATGCCACCACTCCATGTTTGCTGAGATGCAGGCGGGTTTCATGTGATGGAGCTCTGTCAGCTGTCCTCCTCACAAAACCCAAATCTGTGATTCAGGGAACTCCTTAGGCTGCTTCAGACGACAGCACAGAACTGTGCCTCCATCCTTCCCACTGATGACAAGACCATCCCCTCAGACTGCATTATTCTAAGCCTCTGCCCTGTAGTCAGGCCGGAGTCCACTGACTCAGCTCTTCAGGGCCCTTAGCTGAGAGACTTCAGGATGACCTGGGGCCTGTAACTTGGCCATTCTTCTAACACCACCGTCATCCCTTTCCTTTGGGTTGTGAATGTGCACTTAGGCAGCTGTCGCTTTCCTCGACTACCTTGAAGAATGCATGAGTGGTTTTTTTCTGAGTTATTAGTTATTCTTTGACAATTTCATACATTTATATATAATACAATCCATCCTCACTCATCCCTCCACCTCTCTCACCCTCTTCCCATCCAGACAAACTGCTCTGCATCCTACCACTATGTTCCTACCTCAAATTCATGTCTTTCTGTCTTGGTTTGGTTTTGTTCTGTCCACAGAGGCATGGATGTTGAACTCACTACTGGAGCAGAGGTAACTCAGCAGTGCTATGTCACTGAAAGCAATGACCTCTTCTCCCCAGTGACCCGGGACTACCATTGGCTCCCCTAGGTGGGGCAAGATGCCATGAGCCTCTCTCCATCTATAACTGAATGGAAAACATGTGGCTTGTTCGATTTTTATTTTTAGATGTGTTTTTATTTTGTTAAATGCATGTGCTTTTTTGCATTTGAGTTCAAGGACCCCAAGAAGCCAAAGGTCTTAAATCCCCTGAAGCCAAATTTAGAGGTAGTTGTAAGCTGTCCCAACAGAACCTATGAAAAAGAAGTATGTTCTCTCTCTCTCTCTCTGTCTCTCTCTCTTCCCTGGGGTTGTGACTGTAGGCTGGTTTTTCTTTGCTTTATGTCTAATATCTGCTTATGAGTGAGCACATATTGTATTTGTCTTTCTGGGTCTAGGTTACCTCACTCAATATGATGTTTTCTAGATCCATTCATTTGCCTGCAAATTTCAAGGTGTCATTTTTTTCCACTGCATAATACTCCATTGTGTAAATGTACCACATTTTCTTTATCCATTCTTCAGTCAAGGGGCATTTAGGTTGTTTCCAGGTTCTGTCTATGACAAATAATGCTGCTATAAACATAGTTGAGCACATGTCCTTGTGGCACAGTTGAACATTCTTTGGGTAAATACCCAAAAGTGGTATTACTCGGTCTTGAGGTAGGTTGTTTCATAATTTTCTGAGAAATCACCACACTGATTTCCAAAGTGGCTGTACCAGCTTGCACTTCCACCAGCAATGGAAGAGTTTTCCCTTTACCCCACATCCTCTCCAGCATACACTGTCATCAGTGTTTTAGACCTTGGTCATTCATACAGGTGTAAGATGGAATCTCAAAGTTGTTTTGATTTGAATTTTCTGATGACTAAGGATGTTGAGCATTTCCTTAAGTGTCATTCTGCCATTTTAGATTCCTCTGTTGAGAGTTCTCTGTTTAGGTCTGTATCCCATTTTTTATTGGAATATTTGTTCTTATGATGACCAATTTCTTGAGTGTTTTATATATTGTGGAAATCAATCCTCTGTCCAATGTGGGGTTGATGAAGATCTTTTAGGCTGCTATTTTGTCTTGTTGACCATGTCCTTTGCTTTACAGAAACTTCTCAGCTTCAGGAGGTCCCATTTATTAATTGTTCCTATCAGTGTCTGTGCTACTGGGGTTATATTTAGGAAGTGGTCTCCTGTGCCAATGCATTCAAGTGTACGTCCCACTTTCTCTTCTATGAGGTTCAGTGTGACTGGATTTATTTTGAGGTCATTTGGACTTGAGTTTTGTGCATAGTGATAGATATGGGTCTATTTTCATTCTTCTACATGTTCATATCCAGTTATGCCAGCACCATTTGTTGAATATGCTTTCTTTTTTCTACTTTATATTTTTTGCTCCCTTGTCAAAAATCAGGTGTTCGAAAGTGTGTGGATGATATCCAGGTCTTCGAGTAGATTCCATTGATCCTCCTGCCTGTTTTTATGCCAATACCAGGCTGTTTTCAGTACTGTAGCTCTGTAGTAGTGTTTGAAGTCAAATTGTGATGCCTCCAGAAGTTTCTTTATTGTACAGGATTGCTTTGGCTATCCTGGGTTTTTTGCTTTTCCATATGAAGTTGAGTATTATTCTTTCAAGTTCTGCAAAGAATTTTGCTGGGCATTGCATTAAATCTGTACATTGCTTTTGGTAAAATTGCCGTTTTTACTATGTTAATTCGAGCTACCCAAGAGCATGGGAGATCTTTTCATTTTCTGGTATCTTCTTCAATTTCTTTTTTCAAAGATTTAAAGTTTTTGTCATACAGTTCTTCTACTTGTTTGGTTAGAGTTACTCTGAGATATTTTATCTTATTTGTGATTATTGTGAAGAGCAATGTTTCTCTGATTTCTTTCTCAACCCATTTATCATCCGTATAAGGGAGGGTTACTGATTGTTTTGAGTTAATCTTGTATCCTGCTACTTTACTGAAGGTGTTTATGAGTTGTAGGAGTTCACTGGTACAATGTTGAGGTCACTTGTGTAAACTATGATATCATCAGCAAATAATGAGAGTTTGACTTCTTGTGGCAATATGTACTCTTGCCTGCTGAGCTATCTCTCCAGCCCCCAAACATGTGTGCTTAAGAGATATTTGTTCCTGTGACTTAAGCTCTGAATTTACAACATAATTAAAGGAGGCATGTTTAGAAATCAATTGATCAAAAGGTAACTAAATAATCAAAGTGATATGATTGAAAACCTCCCAAGACTTTGGGTATGTCAATTCTGAAAGTCCAGGGATGACCTGGTTTGACTTCTCTGTGTCAGAAACACTCTGAGCTTTAGCACACTCATTTTGCATCATGAATCTTTAATATGTGAACTAGCACCCATCAGTATCTCAAAAGTTCTATTGTTTGTGAACACTCATATCTCAACCTGACTAAAACTGAAAATCTCAGATCAGCCTGCATCTGGGTCTACTGACCTTTACAACTGGCTGCATTAACATTGCCACTGCACCCAGAAGATGCTCTAGAGACCAGGAGCACATAAACCCTCATCATAAGGGTGGATACTTCCCACCTGATAGGGTTCCTGTCTCAGTCAATGTTCTATTGCTGTGAAGAGGCCCCATGACACGGTAACTCTTACAAAGGAAAGCATTTCACTGAGGCTTGCTTACAGTTCAGAGGTTTAGTTCATTGTCCTCATGAAACCATGGCAGCATGTAGGCAGGCATGGTACTGGGGAGTAGCTGAGAGCTCTATATCTGGACCTGTAGGCACCAGGCACAGAGAGACACTGGGCCTGGCTTGAGTGTTTGAAGCCTCAAAGCCCACCCCCAGAGACACACTTTGTCCAACAAGGTCACACCTCCTAATCCCTGCCCAGTAGCACTACTCCCTAAGGACCCAGCATTCAAATATATGAGCCTCTGGGGAGCATTCCCATGTGATGGCAATGTCACTCGGCATCTGCATGCTGAGCTCTGCAGATCTAGGAGGCATTCATTCACCTCCTCTCCACAGTCATCCTTGCACCACCCTGTACCCTTTCTACTCGGCAGACAGTGCATCCCGAGGCTGTCCGAGGATACTTTTCTGTCCATCATAGAAGCAGCTTACAGGCAGAGTACAACAAGCAGAAGGTTTTGCCAGAACCATTTGACAGCTATGCTGGTGATGTGATTCGTTGGTTGTCAGATGCAGTCTTTCATCCTCTCTGGATCGCTGGGAACTGTATCTTCCAAATAGGATGCATTGGCAGTGAAGATCGGGAGGAAGGTTGAGTGGTTTCTCCCTCACTTCCTGAGCCTCAGCCAGCATCACAAAGTGATAACCGTCCACCCCCACCATCCAATGGCTTCAGTTCTCGCCAGACGACTCCATGCGTACAGCTCTTCGCTGCTGCCTCCATCACGCTTTGCCTTCTTAATGTCCTGCTGGCCTTGGGGTGGTAGCACCTCCCTGCTTCTGCCAACTCTGGGTTACTCTCCTGTTTGCTTTTTCATTTCTTTGCTCTTCTAAAAACTGTTTAACCAAATCCCTGCATTAAACGCCTTTCCCTCTCTAATACTAGCAAAGGAAGTTCTCCTTTTTGAACAATATCTCATTGACTGGGTTTTTCTGGGAGACATCATGAGAAATTCTGATCTAAAATAGTTTCAGTTCTACATGAGAAACACCAGCCAGTTGCACATTGGAGCTGATTCTATGTATGAAATCTCCCATACCTTGTGAGCTCCCATGATGACACTTAAACACTCATAGTAAGCAAACATCTTAAAGGAGGGAGGGGGGATGAACAACCAGGAAAACATTGGCAAGCTGCCGGAGCCCTTGACCTGCAAGCTCAAGGGACTGCTAACACTGCGAGGGCAGGAAGGTCAGCAATGTTAACAGAGGCTGTTGTGGTCTGGTGTCAGCCAGGACCATAAATTATTTCTCCAGACCAGCAGGGAGGCGGGGGAATAAATACACAACACACATGGCTTTATCGGGAGGGAGTTTTTTAGTGATCCCTCATGAAATCCTGAGTTCACATCCTGAAAATATCCCGGAGTTTATTCTCCAAACAGCTTTTATACCAAAATGTACACTGACGGAGAAACTCATTAGCATTCTGTTTCCGGGGTAGCGGGACTTAGGTCACGCCTGCAACTATGGTTGCTCTGTATGCCTGCTCTGTCGTGTAGACTGAATTAACACCTCTTTCCTAGGTGCCCTCCAAATTACAAAGAAGAAGCAGAGCCATTAGCAGATCCTGAACCTTTGTTTAGGATGGCATCAGTTTGTCTCAAAGGCTAGGTGACCACCTCCTGTGTGGCAGGTGCAAACTGGCCGGAAACTCTGGCCGCCATACAATGTAGAGATATGGGCCTGTATAATATGGCCCTACAATAGGCCCAAGGCTCCGGGTGCTGCGTTTATGATGGCCAAGAATCTAGGCAGATGGCGGCTGCTGAAAAGCAGAGTCTGGGGATGAGGCTTGGTTGGTAGAGTGCTTGCCTAGCATGTGTGAAGCCCTGGGTTAGATCCCTAGCTCAGCAGAAGGCGGGTGTGGCGGCTACACACCTGGAATCCTAGTACTCAGGAGACAGAGTTGGGAGGCTCAGAACTTCAAGGTAAGGCAGCCAAGTGGGCTCAGTCAGTAAAGGCTCTTGTCACTAAGTCTGATGACCTGAGTTCAATCATGGGATCCATATGGTAGAAGAAGAGAAGTGATTTCAAAAAGTTGTACACCATGGTGTGTGTGTGTGCACGCACGCGCGCGCACATACACACACACACATGCACACACACACACACACTTACTTAAATGTAATTTAATGAATTAAAAAATTCAAAGTAATCCTTAACCACAGAGAATTCAAGGACAGCATTGACTGCATGAGACCCAATCACAAAAGAAGAAAGAGAAGGAAAAAAAATCAAAGGAAGGAGGGAGGGGAGGGGAGGAAGAAAGAATACGCAAAAACAAACTTCTCTACTTTTCAGGGATGTCATATGAGTCTAAGGAAGCAAAACCTTGATATTAAGCAAAAACCAAGACACCAAGACTTAAGGAGCAACACCGTTGAGAAGATATAAACAGGTGGCCCTGACATGCATTGTGTTCCCTGGGGACACCACCAACACGCAAAGGCCCTAGTAAACATGGGGCTGTTTTTAAGGCTCCGAGAGGGTTTTCTATAAGTCAAGAATAGCAAACAAGAAGAAAAGAGACAAGACTGTGAAGCCCAGGTCACCCTCCCTGCATCCACATTCAGGGTCCTACTGGGAATCGTATGGCTGACCTCTGCTGCCTCTGGAAGCTTCCCATTCCTCTTCTTTAGACTGTAGACAATGACATACAGTTCTACATGATGACCCTTATGCGTTGACTTGGGTGGGCTAAGGTAGCTTGTTAAATATTATTTCTGGGTGTCTCAATCAGAGGGTTGAATAAAAAAAAAAAACAGCCCTCACTACTGTGAGAAGACATCACTCAATCAATTGATGGTGCTGGCTTGGAAGTAAAATGGGCAGAGAGGATATTCTCACTCTTCTAGTCTAAAATATTTGCCATCTGCCTTCAGACACCTTGAGACACCCGAGTCACAGCCCTTCAGACCCAGACTGAAACATCCACTGGATGCCCTGGATGCCTAGCTCGCAGGGAGTATATTATGGGAATTCTTCAGCTGGTGAGCCAAGCAATATAATCTACCATACCTGGCATGCTCAGATAGATGGTAGACTAAGAGAGATGGCTAAATATAGATAGATAATGTAGTCGATAAAAGACAGATGATAGATTGATATGGATTGAGAGATGAGTGGATAGATAGGATGGATGATTGGTATATAAATAGAGAGATGAACAGACAGACAGATTGATGGAGAGATATTTGATCCAAATCTCACAATTCCAAAACTTACAAAACTCTGAAGTGATTTCTGATCTAGGTTCTCCCCACCTATCATGAATATATTGGCCAGAAGAAAGAACATCATGTTTAATTATAGGGTGGTACTGAGAATGCACTACTTACTATATGGAGGTACTATACCCATTTAATCAGGGGAAAAGCTGTATTCCCAACCCCAGGTGGTCTGAAGGGCTTCTAGAGGGGTACAGACAAAATCTGTCCACCTGTGCTGGAGCTGAAAGGTTTCAATAGAATGATTAACAGAGATGCAAATGAGATTTCAAGCAAGTCTACCACGCTTAGCACAAATCAGGCACCATAGTCACCTACAGAGCCTGCTGTGTTGCTTCCACCAACGCCTGCATCTGAAATCATAGATATTATGTGCTTCCATCACATAGCATCACAGGCATCTCCCACCACCAAGGACATGAAAACTCTCATCAGATAGAGGTTTTGTAGAATCTGGAAATTGACTGGGAGCGCTAGATCAAGGCCCCTTGTGATGAATTAAAAATGGAACATCCCGTCGCTGACTGATGGCAGCTCACAGTGAGGGGAGCCCATTCCAGGGGATGCAGCCACTGCCTGTTTCGCAGCAGTGTAGGAGTCTGGCTGTGGCAAGGAACTCTCCTCCAGACAGAGTGAGCAGGTGCAGAGTGAGAGGAACTGGGGTGGAGGAAGTCAGGCAGGCAGGTGGAAGGGAGAGGACAGCCGGGAAGGATGGTATGCCTTTTCATTTAAAAAGACACCCCATTGTTACTGTCAGTGGGGGGCAATGCTAGTAAAGACAGCAGTCACTCGAGAGGACAGACAGAGAATGTGCCAGACTGAGAAATGGGAGCAGGCCAAACACTGGCATCCAGTTTCTGGAGGTTTCAGGTTGACGAGAGGCTGCCAAGTGCTTTCTATGATGCGTCCATTATGGGTCTCTACAGAATGCCTGGGCTAGAAGATGGACATTGAAGGAAAAAACACCCACACCAATTTAGCTTGTCAGTCACATGTTCCTCCAAATTCAGATGATCACCCAGACCCTGGAGTCACCATCGGTGAGGAAGAATCAATACAGGTGATATACCCTGCAGGCAGGCAGAAAGCAGCTGGCCCAGGAAATGCTGTACAACAGGCAGGGATGAGTAGGCCAGCATGGGTTTTTGTTTTGCTTTTAATATCCGGATCCATCTCCTTTTGTTTTCTATGACATGAGAAATACAGAATCCAGTGTGACACTTGGGTCATTGTGGAGGTTTGAATGAGAAATGTCCTCGTAGGCTCAGGCATTTAAACACTTGGTCCCTAGTTAGTGGTGCTATCTTGAGAAAATATGCACCCTCTAGAAGGGGGAGACTCATTGGAGGACAAACACCGCTGGGAATGAGACTCAGAGTGCTCACAGCCTCACCCCACGTCTAGTTCAATCTATGTTTTCTGCATGTGTTTAAAGGTGTGATTGATCAGCTTCCAGTTCCAGCCACCAAACACCATGTCTCCTGGGCCATTATGGACTCTCTCTCCCTCTGGAACCATATTCAAAATACACCCTTTCTTCCACAAGTCACCTTAGTTCATGATGTTTCAATTACACCAGTCTCGCATAGACATGGTTCCTGGCTACTGTGGGTTCATATGTAATAACAGCAGTAACGATAGCCTTTTCCTACAGTAGTTCACACATACAAGGAACTTTAACGCATAATTAATCCAGTGATGCCAGGAAATAACAAGGACATTATCCAACTTCACAGATCTGATACCTCATGAGGAGTAAGTCATTAGCACAGAGGGAAATGGCAAGGTCTGAAATAGAGGTCATGGTCTTCTGGCCCCTAGATGGCACTCGATAATGAAGATCCGAGTTGAATTAAATTCAAGTAGAAATACAGCATCACCTGTGAGAAATGCAATTCATGCTTTACTGGGCTTCATAGACATAATAATAAAGTATAAATCACATGACTAGAAATTGGAATTTTTTTTCATTTGGTTGTTCTGTTCTGACCTAAAGACTTCATCAAAGTAATTGAGTAGTAGGGAGTTCTGAATGGTCATAATGAAGAAAATATAGCCCCAATGGAAATGGCAAGGTTCTCATCTAGGCTGTCTTCAAATCAATGTATTAATTACCTAATTCAACCCAAATTTCTCTGCAAGATTAAGTAAAAGGCATTTCAATTGCCTGCTGGATCCAGATGGCTGTATAATTGTAGGGGAGTCTGCCAGAGACTTGAACATAGAAAAAGCCCCCAGAAAGGCTTCACACATGCCCCTCTGGCCTACACAGCAAATGGCGGTTTTCAAACTTCTCTGCCAGAAGAGTCATTGACATTGAACCACCTCCCGATCTTTCAGCTTGAGCTCCTTTCATGGTATTGCATCTTTGAGTTTGGAGCTCAGGCATCATACTTAGGAACAGCCAAACCTCACTCTGAATCAGGTTTTGGGGTAGACTGTTTTAGTGCTATTTCTGTTGCTGTGACAAAAACAAAAAAAAAAGGATGACAAAAAGAAGTTTGAAAAGGGAAGAGGTGTCTGGGGCTACAGTTCCAAGTACAGAACATTATTGTGGAAGTTATGACAGGAACTTAAAGCACCACACCCACAGTCAAGAGCTGAGAGATAATAAATGTATGCATCTACACTTGCTTGCTTGCTCTCAGTGAGCATTCTCCTCTCTTACACTGCTCAGGATCCCCTGCCTAGGGAATGGTGCCATCCACACAGAATCGGTCTTCCTACATCAATTAACAAGACAATTCCCAACAACATACCCATAGGCCAACCTGTTCTATTTAATTCATCATTAAGACTCTTCCTGGTGATTCTAGCTGTGTCAAGTTGACAGTTAAAATTAACTAGCTCGTGAACTAATAGCATTTATGGTCATCTGAATTACTAGAACTGATGCAGCTTAAAATCTTAGGAAATTCCTATCATATTTAAAAGATAAAGTCATTCTGTGCCATGTATTTGAACATCTAACCCTCCATCTTCAGAGGAAACTTTAAAATTACTATCTGCCATGCTGCTGGAAGGGTGGATACCTTTATTCTTGTACGTGCATTAAACTTAATGTCTTTGGTGGTGCATAATCTCCATTAGCTACAGTCCTCTTCATCAGAGAAGTCTCCACAGAACCACCTGGGAGCATTCTGAAAACACACTGGAAAAGGAATTCCAGCGAATCTATCTCCCTTGTAGACCATGATGCATTAACCAAAGTCTGCTATAACTATCCCTCCTCTGGAGCCCACTGAAGACTAATACTACAGGGAAAATTACAAAGTGAACTGTCAAACTTTGTCAGCTTCAGCTCTTAACACACAGCAGGGGCTACCCGTCGCTCACTCACAGACCCATCTATGGTAGCCAACTGCATGTTCAAACTGGAGCAGCTTGAACCCAATTTGTAGGAGTTAAGGTGGACAGAAATTGATCTGTGCTCTGAGTGTACAGGACCACGTTCTGGCCACTGATTATGGCTCCTGGCTTCAGGTACAAATAAAAATAAATAGCAGCTGTGGTTGGACCTGTCACATTGTTGGACTATTGTTGTAAGTCCCTCTTGCTCTGGTGGAATTGACTTCCAGGAGACATAAACAATGAATTCCATTCCCCGCTGTGTTTTTCATTCCCCACTCCAATAAGCAGGTCTTAAACATTAGGACATTCAAAAACAATTGCAGCAACAGAAAATCAGCTAGTTATTATACATGACGACGATCCTCACAAAATACTACAGATAACTTTAAGTTTATACTTCAGAGTGACCATAGAGCACAAAGAACCTGCAATAATATTTTTAAAGCAAAAAAATATCAAACTCTGAGGAAGAAAGAGGGTTCAAGTCCCAGAATTATCATATTATTAGATTTAAGTATCTACTTTCTACAAACTATCAGAAGGCATACAAAAAATAAGTATGGTTCAGTCAAATAAAAAAGTAATTAACTAATATATATTGTCTCTGAAAAAGACTTAATGGGAGATCTACTAGATAAAAGCTTTAAAAGGACTAGCTTAAAGACAGTTGAGAAACTAAGAAAAGACTCAGAAGAAATTAAGAAAACAACAAACCATGGAAACATTTACAGAGTCGTTAGTCTACAACAAACTAAAGAAGTTCTAGAGCTGAAAAGTTGATGGTCGGAAGCCCTAGAAGGATTCAAAAGCAGATTTGAGTGAAAAGAAAGAATTGGTGAACATGAAGATTAAATCATAGAAATTACCAAGTCCCGGGAATAGAAAGAAAAATTACAGGTAAACACAGCCAACAGCACATGTGAAAACCTGTGATGGAAACTAAGGAATGTATCACAGGATGCCAGAAGGAGAAGAGCAAGAGAATGGGTAAAGAAATATTCAAGGAATCATGACCGAAATTTTCTCTAATCTGAGGAGGGGCAAGATTACCTAAGGTATGGAACAAACTCTAAGTGAGATGAACTCAAGAGACCCACATCAAGTCCTACAGTAATCAAACTGTTGAAAGCTAGAGACTCTCAAAAGCAAAAAGAAAGAAGTAATTTGCCACATAGAAGCAGCTTTTCATAAGAGTAACAGTGGATTTCTTATCAGAAACTTCCACAGCCAGGAGGCACCAGGATAACTAATTCATAATACTTGAAAAAAATCAAACAAAATTCCTACATCCAAAAAACAAACAAACAACAAAAAAAAAAACAGAAACAAAAGTGGACATGATAAAAACTCAGCATGATGGGGCAAAAACATTACAAACTTGAAGCCAGCTGGATTACATAGAGCATTCCAGGCTAGATGGAACTGATGACCTCACACAGCTGAACTTGTCTTATGAGCAATGCTCAAGAGAGTCCTATAGGCTGAGACAAGAGGACACTAGACAGTATTTCAAAACCTTAGGACAACATGAAGACCTCAATAAAGCTAAGTCCATGGGCAATCACAAAGGCTAGTAGCTCCATTTTTGCTTTCTGTATGACTTAAGACACTAAAGGTTTTTTTTTAAAAGATTACTCTAATAACTAGGATTATTATAATTTTGGTTTATAACTCCACACTGTGTTTCCTATTTATTTTGTAACACTATTACATTTAAAAGGAATTATGTTTTCAAATATGTAATACCTAAGGATGCAATTCTGTGGCATGGACAAATTTGAAAGACATGGGGTAGAGCTGGTAAGGGGCACAGCATTTGCATGACACTGAAACTAAACTACTATAAATTCAAATTAGGCTGTTGAGACGTTTGAATGCTAAATGTAATCTCCATGGCAACTACAAAGAAAATAGCTATAAAATATACCCAAAAGAAAATGATAGAGCATGTCAACATTTCACTGTCAAAAATTAAATGTGCTAAAACCAAAAGAAAACAAAACTACGAGAAGCAAAGAACAAAAGAAATTATAGGACATATAGAAGAAAATGGAAAATAAAAATTTAAGGTCCTCATAATGAATAATTACTTGAGATACAGTAGATTAAATGCTCCAATCAAAGCCAAGGATCCACAGAGTAGATAAAACCACATGATCCAACATGTGTATAAGAAATCTACTTTCAAATCAACAGTACAAGTTAGAAAAAGATATTCTTTATTGGAGTAACCAATAAAGAGCGGATGTGGCTATGTTGATACCAGACAAAATATATTTCAAGTCTTTGTAAGTGCTAGAAGGCAAAAGACAGACACAAATTGGCTGTTAAATGTATCAAGAATATATAACTAATCAACTATATATCTAATAAGAGACCATCCAAATACACACAGCAAAAACTGACAGAACTGCAGAGGAAAATAATCAATTCTACAATAATGACAGTTGACTTTAATATCCTAGTCTCAGTAATAGAACGAGGAGACACACAGGGTAGCAGGAACTTAAAACAGCTAGTCATAGCACATCCACAGTCAAGAGCAGAGAGAATGCAAGCATGCATTCTTATTACCCAGCTCACTCTCTCTGCTCTTACACAGTCCAAAACTCAAAGCCAGGGAATGGCGCCACCCACAGTAGGCTGGGTTTTCCCACATCAATGAACGTAATCAAGACAATCACCCACAAACATGATCATGGGCAATTTGATCTAAACAATACCTCATTGAGACTCTCTTCCTAGCTGGTTCTAGATTTTTAAGTTGCCAAAGCTAGCCATAACAGATGGAAATAGGATAGCCTGATTCCCTTTATCATTGCAGCAAAACTTCTGAGAAAAATGAACAGCTCTCCTGATTAACAGCCTTAACAAAGATTAGATAGAAACTGTCTCAGCACAACAACAATAACATATATAAAACCCCCCAAAGGCATCACCCAGGGTGAAAGGCTGAAATTAGATCTACTATTAGAGCTTACACATTAACTTGGCAAAGGTGCAACACAGCCAACACACAAAAAATAGGTCACATCTATATACACTAACAGGAACCATATGAAAAGGAGTTACAAAAATAGTCCCATTCATGACAGCATCCAAAAGAACACGATGCCAGGGCTGGAGAGATGCTCAACTGTTAAGAGCACTTACTGCTTTCACAAAGGATCCAGGTTTGGTTCCTAGGGCTCATGCGGTGGCTCTGTAGCCATCTCTAGCTCCAGTCCCTGGAGATCCGAAACTCTCTGACTTCAGTGGGCCCCAGCCTGCTCATGATGTGCGTACCTACATTCAGGCACACACAGACAGAGAAGGAGAAGCGAGGGAGAGAAGGAGGGAAGATGGGAAATATGTGGGAATTAATGGTGTCCCAGATTTCCTGGATGTTTTGTGTTAAGGATTTGTTGGATTTAATGTTATCTTTGATCAATGAATCTATTTCCTGTAAAGTATCTTCAACACCTCAGATTCTCTCTTCCATCTCTTGTATTCTATTGGTTATGTTTGCCTCTGCAGTTCCCATTCGTTTGCCCAGATTTTCCGTATCCAGAATTCCTTCAGTTTGTGTTTTCTTTTATTACCTCTATTTCAGTCTTCAAGTCTTGAACTGTTTGCCTCACTCACCTGTTTTATTGTTTTATCTTGGTTTTCTTTGAGAGATTTATTGATTTCTTTCAATTTTTTATTTGTCTTTTCCTCCATTTACTTAAAGGACTTTTTCATTTCCTCTTTAAAGGTCTCCATCATCCTCATAATGTTGTTTAAAATCCTTTTCTTCTGCTTCTTTTGGATTACAATGATCAAGTCCTCCTGTTGTATGACCACTGAGTTCTGGTGTTACCATGTTGCTTTTGAGGTTGTTGGATGAATTCTCGCATTGGTGCCTACCCATCTCTTCCTTCAGTTGGTGCCGGCAGTGTCTTTGCCTCTTGGTCCAATACTTGAAGTGGCTGGCTGGCTGGCTGTGTCTTTGGGAACTGCTCTTGGTCTGCTCTGTACTGTCACTGTCTGTGTCTCAGAGAGCCACTGTGGTGTTTCTTCGCCTGCTCTCTTGGTTCACTCTCTTGGTCCACTCTGTGCCATCACAGCTTGTGCTTCAGAGTTCCTCTCTTGGTCCTCTCTCTTGGTCCTCTCTGTGTAGTTACAGCTTGTGTTTCAGTGTTCCTCTCTTGGTCCCCTCTGTGTAGTAGCAGGCTGCATTTCAGAGTTCCACGGAGGTTGCAGGGGGAACAGGAGGCTTTGCTGGCAGAGTGGGACTTGTAGCTTTCAGGGTCCAGTGGATGGGGTGGGGATGCTGGAGCAGCCTATCCGCAGGGCAATATGTAGGAATTAAACAGAGACAAAAGATTTATGTGGAAAACCACAAAACATTTCTGAAATAAGTTAGACATAAATCAAAATGTACCCTACATTCGCAGATTGGGAGGCAACATTGAAATGTCCAATTACTATATGGTCTCTGTAAAATTCCCAAGCATATTTTTACATAGACTGAAAAATAACTATCCTAAAATTTGTATGGACTTTCAGATAACCAAAATAATTTCAAAGGAAGAAAGTTAGAGGGTTCACAGTTACTGACTCAAAATGTGCTGCAGTATTATAACAATCAAAACTGGCATTAACAGTAATAATAATTAATCTATTAATTTATTAGTTAAACAATCAGTATATTAATACTGATAGTAATTAATTAATAGAAATAGGAGCACAAAATAAATCCTCATATAAGGGACCTGATGATTTTTACAAAGTTTCTAAAACTATTCCATGAGGACATAACATCTACCAAATACTGGAGAAACTAGATATCCACAAGCAAAATAATGAAAATAGACCTTCAGCTATCAGTACAGACAAAGTTAACCAGAAAAGGACCAAAGCTGAAGTCTGCTAAGCCCTTAGAAGAAGGTACGGGTGGAAAGCTTCATGATACTGGATTTAGGGATAATTTTTTTGTTTTATTTTTTCTATTTCAAAATAGTTTATTTCAAATTCCATTGAGGGTTTTTTAAGTTCTTCATGACAAAGTCAATCTTTGTGGAAAATATATATATGATTTTTTTCTGATCTCCAAAATATATAAAGAACTCAAGAAATTGGTCACCAAAAGAACAATGATCCAATGAAAAAAGGGGGTACAGACCTAAACAGAGAACTCTCAACAGAGGAATCTACAGCTGGAAGACCCTAAGGAAATGTTCAACATCCTTAGAAATCAGAGAAATGAAAATCAAAACAACTCTGAGATTCCATCTTACATCTGAAAGAATGGCCAAGATCAAAAACACTGAGGACAACTTATGCTGGAGAGGGCGTCGTGTAAAGGGAACACTTCTGCATTGCTGGTGGGAATGCAAGGTGGTACAGCCCCTTTGGATATCAGTGGAGTGATTTCTCAGAAATTTAGGAAACAACCTTCCTCAAGACCCAGCAATACCACTTTTGGGTATATATCCAAAGGATGCTCAATCATGCCACAAGGACATGTGCTCAACTATGTTCATAGCAGCTTTGTTTGTCATAGCCAGAACCTGAAACAACCTAAATGCCCCTCGATTGAAGAATGGATAAGGAAAATGTGGTTCATTTACACAGTGGAGTACTACACAGCAGAAAAAAATACCGACATCTTGAAATTTGCAGGCAAATGGATGGATCTAGAAAATATCATATTGAGTGAGGTAACCCAGATCCAGAAAGACAAATATCACATGTACTCACTCCTAAGTGGATTTTAGACATAAAGCAAAGAAAACCAGCCTACAATTCACAATCTCAGAGAACCTAGACAACAAAGAGGACTCTAACTTACATGGGAAGTAGAAAAAGACAAGATCTCCTGAGTAAATTGGGAGTTTGGGGACTATGAGATATGGTAGAAGGGGAGGGAATAGGCAGGGAGGGGAGCAGAGGAAAATGTATAGCTCAATAAAATCAATAAAAAAAAGAAAATGGCCAGTGAACACACAAGAGATGCTCATCACCAATAATCACTATGAAATAAAAGTCGAAATGATACCCAGCACGTCCATAATCCCAGCCATCAGAAGACTAAAGCCAGAGAACTAGAAAACTGTGAGATGGTGCCAGATGAGGCTAATGAAAAAGAATTGCCTCAAAAGATAAAATAGTTGTCCCATTGCCCCCCATACATCACAGTTTTTTGCAACAGCTACTGGGTACTCTCTAGAGCTTGACAGTAAGACCTTACTGCTGAAGATAGCACATACTTGTGAGATTAAGCTGGAACTGACTTTGCTAGCAAGTTTTCATTGCACAGGACGGTGTTGTGTAAGCTGCTAGGGGTGGGGAAGCCATCAACAGTCTTACCCAGCTATGAAACTTGTGATCTGTAATTGTGACTGGCCTGGCAAGACACGCCCACTGGTGCAATGGTGGCACCATTGCTATGGGAGTAACCATTTCTAATTGGAGTTCAAGAACCTGTTAGGTAGTTATACACCTTGCAGAGAAAATTATTGCTCTGCTAAATGAGCATAGTATTAAACTGACTCCTGATGAATAATTGTTATACCCATAGATTAGTGTATCTCTCAGCCCTCAGTAATAAAGCTTCTTTTTACACTGGATAGCAATTAATACAAAGACCAACAACTTAACATACAGAGATTATGAGACTATGAAGTGCTTGTCTCTAAATGAGGCATCTATATCATACCTTCTACCCCTAAGACTCAGGGATCTCTGTGGAAAAGGAGGCCACAAGATTGTAAGAGCCAGAAGTAGTGAACATCAGAAACAAAGAGTGTCTGTAGGCATGACAGCACCACTGCACACAGGATTCACAACAGCCATGACTACATGGCCAAGATTGCACATTATCAACTCAGTCAATCCCGCAAGAGATAGAGGAGAGGTCCATTAAACCCAAAGCCCTGCCTGATGAGCTCTGGAAATTGATGGCTGCTGGGCAAGAGTCAGTTTTCTTCAAGGATGCAGCTCCCAAGATGCTACCTGTGCTCCGGCAGATGACCCTAAACCCATACACATGCTAGCAGCACTAACTGGACTCAGTGTGCTCTAAAACAAAGTAACGGCACTAGGAGGGAAAGTGGTGGAGGGGGAGGGGAGGGGTTAGAGGAAAGGGAATGGGGTGGGTTTGTTCAAAACAAGTTATATATGCATGAATGAAATTCTTAGACACTAGCAATTAAAAACAAAAAAATCATCAAAACCAAAATATAATAGTAATTATATTATCCTTGAGATGACTTCCATGCAGATTCATGCTGCTGATTGTAGGTGACAGTTGACTGCTCAACCCCAAATTAGACATTCATGGCATTGTCTCAAGGGCTCATGAAACACTGAAAACAAGCAGAAAGCACAGGGAAAAAAATTGGGCAGAATGGGAGAGACTGGAGACCTGCACAATGTGGTGGAACCGGACAGTGGGGGTGTGCCCACTGGGGAGATTTGTGTCACAGTTTCTAGGGAAAAAACTATAGGAACTACTCAAATCCCCATTGACAGGTAAGCAAAAAGTGGTGTGCCCATGCTGTTGAGTCATAACAGGAAAGAGAATCCTGATACAACCTGGACGCAGCGGAGGACGTCATATTGTAATAAGCCGTTCACAAAAGCAAATGGGCTTCTTGCAGTCCTTCATGAAAAGTATAGAGATAAGATGGTGCTGGGGGCTGGAGGGAGTGGGGGGGGGCTTTGTTTCATTGGTAAAGAACTTTCATTTGGTAAGATGGAGAGGTTTGGAGGTGGATGGTGCCAATGGCCACTCAGCATTACGGATGTACACAATCCAATAACCTGCACTCTTGAAACAGTCATGATGGGAAACTTTACGATATTAATCTTACCACAGTGAACCACATGGGTCTGGGGAAGGCCCTGGATGCAAGCTTCTAGTGTCATTGTCATTGTCTACAAAGCCAAAACAAAAAAATAAACAAAAAACTCACATTTGCCTCTAGTTCTGCTGATCCTACATTTGAGGAGAAAAGAGACTTTATATTTTATATATGTTTCTACTTTGTGTGTTGTATATGTTTATATTTTATACATATTTATAGACTTTATCTTGTACTTTTACATTTTAGCTGCCACTGTGGCACTCATCCCCACAAGCCCTTTAAGAGGGGCAATCAGGGTAGAAATAGCCTACTTCTGTATAAGATGAATCAAGTTGCTTGGTTCTCTTAGAATCAACAACTTAAAATTTACAAGACACGCTTAAATTGCCCCCTCCATCCAGGGCACTAAGCTCCGTGCACAGTTCCCGCCTGGCAGATCACTGGACTCACCTTAGCAAGGAAGCTCTGGGCCATAACCTAGCAGGCATTTGCTTTCTGTTTTTCTAAGACAGAGCTTTGAAGCATAGATGTTGTAAAGTCTGTTCTTGGCTCCTGAGCGTGGCAACACAGAGGGCCAAGCCACGCACCTCATTCTAATGGCTGCGTTTGAAGCTGAGTGAGGAGCCTAAAACAGCAAGAATTTCTCCTTTAATGTTCTTTGACTTGCCATTCTACTGTGTATCAGACAGAACTGAGCAGAAGATGTCTATCAGGGGAACGGCAGACAGGCAAAGGTTTACCTTGCCTGTTGTCCTTTCTATTTAGGAATATCATTATTTTCTATTAAGGATGATTCTCCTAGCTACAGTCTGCGAGACAGCTAAGCACTTTGGGAAATTATATTTACTCTTGCAAGCAACTAAGACACTATTTTCTCAATTACTAACCCAAAAGCAATGAAGTTAGCTTGCCATAGCTTTCAAAATTCATTAGAATAGTGCAGTTCTCCCCAAACTGGAACTCTGCATTGACACGTCTCTTTTACAGCTGGAAGCTCTCCATTCCCTCCTTCATCCTGCCTCACAGTTCTACCTTAAGAGAGAGGCCGTCTTGACGTCTAACTCCCTCTGACCTCCCGGTACTTGACACAGCTGGTGGATGAGTGCAAGTTACTCCAGAGATGTAATAAATCAGAAGGCCAGAGGTGGAGGAGGGGAGGAGGCCCGTAAGCACCGTTAATTGGCTCCCTGTTCCCAAAGAGCTTACATCTGACCCGAAAGGTAAGTCAGCATACCTGAGAGAAACAGTTAATTTGTGTTATAATTTCTCTAGAACTCTTCTCTAGCCCCAAAGGAGTTAAGCTGCACATATTATAAAAGTAGAAGCCAGTCGCTGTGTTAGTGGTTTTTCGATTGATGGAGGCAACTTTACCTGCTCGGTTAAAAGTCCATCCTGGCAGTGGGCAGCAGACTTGAGAGCAGGAGCAGCTGAAGCTGCACTTCTCAAACCAAGCAGAGGGAGATCAACGTGCCGTGACTCTGAGAGTTTAAATATCACCTCCAGTAACGCACTTCCTCCAACCAGGCCCTAAGCCTCTCCAAGCAGTGCCACCAAGCAGGGACTAAGCATTCAAATCCCCAAGACTATGGGGGACATTATCATTCAAACCACCGCAGCTACTAGCTGAGGGTGGCTATAATGAAGTACAGAATCTGAGAGCCTGGGAGAGCAAACTGGGGAGGCGGCTCCATCCATAAGAGTGCAAGCACATGGACTGAGTTCAATGCCCAGCACCCACATAAATAAGCCAGGCATGGCAACAACAAACTATAATCCCAGTCCTGGGGAAACAGAGTCGGGATGTTTCCAGGGTTGCTAAGCCAGAAAGCAACAAGTTCCATGGCTGACCTTGTCCCAAAAGTATGGTGGAGAGAGACTGAGGAAGATACCATAGTTGACCTCTGGCCTTCATATGCGTGCGCGCGCGCGCTCACACACACACACACACACACACACACACGAGGCTGTAAGACAGAAGCTGCTAGAGAGAAACAGAGGTATGGAAGGAAGTTTTCTGCTTCCCTTTCTTTCCAAGAGTGAGAAGGCCCTGGTTTTAGACGGAAACTAGAAGCATGTGCTATGGCTGGTAATGAAGTCACCTTGGTGCCGCAGAAGGATGCTTAAAATGTCACAGAAGAGCAGCAGGGAAAGCACCGTGCTCCCACTTGAGAAGGGTAGCTGATTTGCTCACTCTAAAGCACATGGAGAGAGCCAGGGGGAAGCTACAGGTTCAGAAGCTAGAATTCTGACTGTGTTGTCACATGAGCTTGGTTGCAAAGATAAGTTAAGCTGTAAAAACAGTTAGTATGTGTTACAAATGTTCCGCTAAAAATGGAAGAAAAAAAAAGTAGTCCTTACGGCAATCAGGAGCTTCATCTATATGCAAATGCTCATTTACCCAACTGTATATCTGAGATAATTGGCTGAATTCATGGAACAGAATTCGTCATGCTGACCAGTGTTTGAGACACCAGTATCCAGGAGAGCCTTAAGACAACCAAACTGGATGGAGTCATCTAGAGGAAAAGTGCAGAACACGATGAAATAAGGTCCTAGGTAGAAGTTCCAGGACACAGAACACTCACAGGGCTGGCAAAGGAGGCCACAGAGCAGAGGCCAGGGAAGAGACAGGATGAGATAATATCACAGATGGAGCAGCCAGCTACATAAGATGCTACAGGGTATCACAGGAGAGAAAGAACAGGAATGTGAGGTTTGGAAAGATGAAGCTTCTGTAAGGCTGGAAGGTTTCTAGACTGTAGTAGGGGAGAAAAACCACACAGAAACATCTGAAATAAAATGCAAATATGTCAGACAGCATTAAATACAGCCATCTGCACAGCAGCTACCCCATGGGGGCTGGCACAAGGACTTAATTGTAAAGGCATTGCCATCAAGTCTGACCACCTGAGTTTCATCCCTGGGTCCCACATGGCAGAAGGAGAGAAGCAATTCCCACAAGTTGTCCTCTGACCTCCACACATGTCCCATGACAAGTGGGCATGCAGTCACACATGCACGCATGGTGTGAGTGCATGTAAGCGCTCGCACACAAAATAAATAAGTGCAATAGTGAAGCCCTGATGAGGTTTGATCTGAGCACATACTGACTTTCTGTGATCATATGCTGCCTTTAGCCGCTCCCTAGTATATGCAGGACACATATCCCAGAAGGCCAACCCAGCACAGGGAGTCTACCGATTTCTCCAGCATCCACAAGCAGGGTATAATCTATTTTGTCAATTCTTCATTTGCAGTTCAACTTCTACAGAGCCTGTATACACAATGATGTGCAAATGTATGTGTGTATGTGTGTCATACACATGTGTGGTATGTTCTGTTGTGCATGCACATGTGTGTCACATGTTTAAAGACCATGGGTCAAAGTCAGTTATCTTCTCAATCACCCTCCCCTTTATGGTTTCTCACTGAACCTAGAGTTCATTAACCTGACTTGGTATGCTGGCTAATGAGCCCCGGGATTTGCTTTTCTCTGTTTCCCACACAATGCTGGGGAGACAAACATGTGCCATTGTTCCCAGCTTTTGCGTGGATTCCAGGGATTTGAACTCATGTACTCATGATTGTGTGGCATGCACATTGCTGACTGAGCCATTTTCCCATCCACAAATGCACTTTTTCTAATGAAAGGATCCATAGTTTTATATCACTCAATCCTCAAAGGGACCATGACTTCCCTTCAAAGAAGAAAATGTTAGGAACTTTATTCTCTACCAAGGAAATTGTCTGGCTCGCCACACTGAAGCAGACCTTCTCTGAGGTCACACTCTTCCGAGAGCATCATTTATCATCATCCAGGGCACTAAGCGGCATTTGTGCCACAGTCAAAGAAACTTCGAATCGCCTAGCAGCCCAATAAATCACCCGCCCATCTCATCTAGTGCTCCTGCAAGCTTTTAAAGACTTTGATTCCAGGGAAATGTCACTTCTGGGCATGGAGCTTCAGAGGCTGATAAATGCTAAACGATCCATCAAATTGTATGAGGCCATTGCAGGGCTTAAGTGGAGGCCACACTGTGCTTTGCCTAAAGAACCATCGCTCAGGGCACAGAGCAGCATCCGACGAGGGCCCTCCTAATCCAATTTCTAAAATCGGTTCCCATCAGAAACTCCTGGTGTCTACAAGACATGGCGGCGGCCCTGAGCAATACTTGGCATTCTGATACAGTCAATGCTATCTCAAGTCAGGGCCATTTCACTCCACTTTGAAACCCTGAGCTGAGGCTGCTGGAAATGTGCGAGAGCGATACCACACCTGAGGAATTTTAGGGCACAAATGCTCTTGAAAGGACTTTGGGGAGCTTTCGTCAGCTCTGCCTTAGAGCAGCCCTGTAATCCTAGCCAGGCACCGCGAGGGTGTAAAATGCCAGCCTGGCATAAGGTTCAAGTTCACCTCCTCGCCATCACGGACAGAGCTCACATCAGCCAAGTATCTGGCATTTAGGCACTGCCAGAAGCAATGTTTCCACTCTGGTGCTGCCTTCCTTAGGAGCTCAGGGCAGGAAGGACACCTCTCACCTACGTTTTCGGCTGTCATTAAATTTCAAGACAACACACAGTTAATTCTCCCACTTCTCGTGTGCCTTTCCCTCTCCAGCACCCAGCGATGTCCATCATGCCGAAGTAGCAACATTCTTTCGGGAAGTTTAAATTCAAAAAATAGACGAACCGTTGCCTGGGGTTGGGGGCGAGCCAAGGAGCAGAGCATCCCTGTCTCCTTTATCATCTGAGTTGGGAACCTTAAGTAGCCCCTTTTGTGGTTACGAAAGATATGATAGAATGTCCTGACTGGGGTCAGCTCTGCCGAGCCGTGGACCGCTAGCACACATTCCTTCCACGTAGCCATGTTTTAGTGCCCGTCATCTGCCCTCTGGCTGGCCCACCTCCTCTTCCGCCGTCTGTCCTCTAGAGCACAGTTATCTTTTAATCAATTGAAGAGTTGCTGAGAAACTAGATGAGCATCATCAGTTAGGATCAGAAAGAGAAACTGGGCCAGGATTTCAAGCACTGGGATATTAATGTGGGAACTGCCTACACAGGTGCACGGTATGCTGGAGAAGGACATGAGACCACCCACATCACAGCTATGGCAGATGCCACTCCCAGCACCAGGCACGAACCAAAGCAGGTCTGTAGCCAAAGCAGAAGGAGCCCATGGGGTTGCCTGGACAACATTAGGACGACAGAGGCAAGGCTGCCTGAAGCAGTGTGAAGCACAGCCCCAAACTTCTCTCCTTCCTGGCCAACTGCACCCTCCTCACGTGCCCTCCAGTACCAATGAAAGGAGCCAAGAGAGCCTGAGAGGCACAGCTCTATCATGCTGGGCATCATAAACAGCTGACCTACCAGGACACCTTGGGAACAAGAGCGTGTAAACATTTCCCCAACATCAAGACAGTGGTGACACACTCATGCTTAGAAGATGACAGAAGTTCCTCAAGGTGAAAGTTCAAGAAATAAGCATGTCCATCACCCACAAGAAGAAGGACACCTGCTCCTCACAGCAGCAGTTGAGGGCTCAGCCCTCAGACCCCATCCTCAAAACCTGTTCACTCAGATGGGATTCATGGCCGGGGGAGGGGGCTGTCCCATCCTGGACTGCTCTGGCTGCTTCTCAGTAGACACTAATCACCTGTAGTTCTTTATCTAGGGGTGGGGCCACGGGAGAGTTCCCTCATCCACACTGAGGATGCCAGCTCTCGTCATTGTGCAGGTCTTGTTTAGGTGACCATATTGTTAAGACTTCATGGGTGCTCCCTGACATTGTCTCACAGCAGATATCCAGGTCCTCAGGTTCTCACGATCTGTCTTTAGATTATCCAATCCAAGCAGCCAGCCCTAAACACACACACACATATGAACAACACTAGAATGATTCATCAGCTTCTATATATACATATATATGAATATATACATGCATATATGTATGTATATATATATATGGAGAAGAGATCATGAATTTGAGAGAGGGACAGAGGAGGAGTTAGACAGGAGAGTGTGGGGCAGAAATGATGTAAATATTCAGGTATGAAAGACTCAAGAAAAAGTAATAAATAAATAAAAATGAAAATAAAATAATTTAAATGAATTCATTTATTGATCCAATTTCAACTATTAGCATGAATTCTCTGAACTAAAACATTATGTCTTTACCAGGGAAGAACTTGGCGCATTCAGCAAAAACCCTGCAATCTGTGACTGGAGTCATCTGGAATCTGAACAGATATGTATCAAGCAGTGCTGGGTGGTTGCATGAAGAGCTGTTGTTCAGAACCACACCTACAGTGAAGTCATGCAATGAAACCCATACAGCAATGTTAGACATGCTTCAAGTTCATCACGCATTCTGCCTTGGATGAATTTTAAGTAATAAAATGTGGGCTCTTTTACAAGTCCTGGGAAACTAGACTTCCTTGTTTCCTGTCCTCTGCCCTGCCCACAAAAAAACAGTCAGGCAAGCAGCAGTTGGTCCTGGGAAGTCACCCACACTCCAGTGAATGGCCTCACACCCAGAAGTACAAGTTTGGATAGCACAAAACTGAGTCAATGGTTGTTTAATTTAAAAGAGGAAAAAGACACAATGTTCGGGAGAATAAAGAGGTGGGGCAGATCTATAGGAGTTAGGGGAGGAATTGAGGGTGAATGTAACCAAATGCATTGCATGAAATTCTCAGAGAATTAATAAAAATAGCAATGCACAAGAAAAAAGGAAGCAGTCACTAAATTTAAGCACCTGAGACCCCCAATGAGACAGCGTCCAAGGTTACTTAACAGTAAGGAAATGCCTTGAGAGCAAGTTAACTGGCGAATGGCATCCTCACTAACAAGCTCCATTTATTTTTCCTACTGTGTGAGTAATTAGTGGGTGGTACTCCCTCCCTCAAATGGGAGTTCTGCCAGATCACAGGGAAATAACCTGCAAAGTGTGCGCATTTCCACAGAGGCTGGAGGTGGAACTCTGTTGAGAAGGAAGCGCTAGAAGTAGATGTAAAGGAGAAGGAAGGAGAGGCTGGGAGGGGGTGAGAACAGAGGAGAGTGGACCCAGTAGCTTTGCGGTCTGCGGGTTTTAATTTTTTACATCCGGGAAGGGTTCCCATTAGAAAAGTGGTGGTTGACTGACCTCTAATCTCCCTGGCTTCCTGTCCCTCCTTGTGTCTGCCCCGTCCCTCTTCTAGACAGGGCTAGATCCCTTTCAGCATCTCTGCTGTACTGTGATGTAGTCCGGGAAACTGAGAGGTCACACCTCATCGGCACACAGAAGTAGAAAGGGATGAATCCTGGTGCTTGGTTGCCCTTCTCCTTTGTATTCAGTCCAGGACCCCAGCTTGCCAGGCAGCTCCACCTACAGGTAGGGTAGCTGTTCCCTACTCTGTTAAACTTCTCCAGAAACACACTCACAGACATATTCAAAGGTGTGTCTCCTAGCTGGTGCTAAATCCAGTCAAACTGAGAATGAAGACTGAACGCTATAGGGTTTTCAGGAGATACAGTACTTCATGGCCGAAAAGACACGGCCATGGGAAGGGGAACACAGTAGCAGGAATAGGAAGCGGACTAAAATTTCATGGAGAGAAAGAACAGGAAGCAGGGCCAAGCCATAAACATTTAAAAACTATTCCCAGTGACATACTTCCTCCAGCAAGGCTCCACCTCCTAGAGGTCCCATAGCCTCCCCAAACAGTGCCACCTGCCAGAGACAACATGTTTAAACACATGAGCCTGTAGGGGACCTTTCTCATTCAAACCAACACCCATAAACACAAACAGATTTTTAAAATAAGCTCCCTTTGTCAATGGTTTCTGAAACACACACAAATGAGAGCTTCAAAATGGTCTGGTGTCAAAGACTGAAAACACGGCCACGTTTCATGTGAATATAAGCAGAGTTCCCATCCCTTGTGTATACACAAGTTCACATGACTAGCTGCCTGTGTCCCCGGGACACACACTCACCAAAGGCCACATGTCAAGCTTACAGCTATAGTCTTCCATGAATGAAATCAGGGCAGGAGCTCAAGACAGGAACCTGGAGGCAGGAGCCAAAACAGAGACCTAGAAGGAGTGCTGCTTACTGGCTTGCTCCCATGGCTTCCTCAGCCTGTTTTCTTACACAATCCAGGACCACAGTGGTCTGGGCTCTCCTTCATCAGTCATTAACCAAGAAATGCCCCACAGGTCTGCCTGCAGGCTAATCTGATGGAGGCAATTCCTCAGTTGAGGTTCCCTCTTCCAAGTGACTCTAGTTTGTGTCAAGTTGACAAAAACTAATCATCAGATATTATTTGTGTGTCATTGAGGGGTGTGCATGTGTATGTATTCATGGAGAGACATGAATATGGAGGTCAAAGGTCAATTTCAGGTGTCTTCCTCAATTTCTATTCACAGTGTGCCTCTGCGTGTGTGGGTGTGTGTGATTCACGTGAGTGTATGGGTGCATGTGCACTGAAACATATATGTAGAGACCAGAATAAGACTTCTGTTCTTTTCCTCTGCTTTCCACCTTTCTCCCTGAAAACAGGGTCTCCCAGTGAACCTTCAGCTCACTAATTATTCTAGACTGCCTGGCCAGGGAGCCCCAGGGATCCTCCTATCTCTACCTCACAAGTATCAGGACTACAGCTATGCACTGCCACAACTGGCTTTTTACACAAGTATTGGAGGTGCAAACTCAAATTCTCATTTTCCACATTTTTCTGACTGACCCATCTCTAGCCACCTGTATTTGTTCTCAATGTGCTTTGACTACACAGACTTACAGGGTACAGTGTGATCTTCCAATACACGTTTACAACATGTCAGGGGGCTTATTGGTAATCTCAAATATGTGTCACTTGTGTGTTAGAGGGACATTCGCGATCTTCTCTGTTAGCTAGCTGGAAATATTTAATTGCTGTCAGCTTCACCATGCAAAAAAATTAAAATTACCATAACTATAACCTCCATGGTATCAACAGGCAATTAAAATTCATAGGTCCAAAGTGCACTGATAGGGACCATCCCGTTGTCAAGGATACAGCAGGGTTTGAACCCAGCGACGGTGGTCAGCCCAGTGTTCTCACCACTCCTTTTCTGCTGTAAAACCTTTTCCTTAATTCTTCTCATCCCCAGAACATTTTAGACATCAATTTTTCACCTTACTTTGAAAAAAAAGTCACCAGTCAAAGGACACGAAACTCCGTATGTGAAATGAATAAGTCTAGACATCTAATGAGGACTGTAGCTAATAGTATAATAAATTGAAATGTGCTCAGAAAGTAGGTTTTGGGTACTGCCACACACACGAAGGAAACCATGTAAATGATGGATATATTAAAGGGCTGACTACTATCCTCATTTTATTATGTGTACCAAAACACCATGTTGAATACCTTTAAGAGATTCCTAGCACTGGTAAGATTGCTGTGGGTAAAGTGCTTGCCATGACAACACAAGGACCTGAATCTGGGTTCCCAGCACCCACATAAAAGCTGGGCACTGCAGTGTGTGTCTGTAACCACAGAACTGGAAGTATGGAGCAAAATGGATATACCTGCTGTTTATTGTCCAGACAGTCTAGCTGAACCTATGAGCTCCTGGTTCAGTGCTGGATTCTATGTCTTCTTAATTGTTCTCAACCTTGACCTCTACATATAAAAACCTGTGTGTGTATGAACCCCAAACACACACACACACACACACACACACACACACACACACACACACACACTTCTGTAGTTAAACAAATTACAAATTACAAAAAGCTGCATAGGAAGTTGCAAAAAGTTTACAGGGAAGTTCAATGTACCATTACCCAGTTTCCCCCAAAGGTAGCATCTTGAGTAACTATATCAAAAATAAGAAATGGACATTGATGAAATCCTCAAAGCTTGTTCAGATGTCCCTGCACACGCTTATCTGTATGTATCTTTACAGCTCTAGGACATTTGAACACATAGCTCCATGTAGTTGCCACCTTGAAGATATTTAACTGTGCCAGCATCACAAGGTGCCCTGATGCCACTCCTCCACAGCCACACCCACACCGTCCACAGCCACACCCACACCCTCTACAGCCACACCCACACCCTCTATAGCCACACCCACACCGTCCACAGCCACATC